>SNQJ01S0106217.1:0-29925 GCA_010110895.2 Picea sitchensis | reverse complement strand
TAGTCTAAAATAACATACAGGATCATAATTGAAATCAAATCAAATCTTTTTAAAAGAATTAAATCCAATTATCTTCCAATGATTACTTGAAAACGAATCAAAATGATTTTATCATTCATCATTAAACAGGATCAAAATGATTCAATTGAAAACAGAGATAGGAATACTATGTTCTTCTATTACCACGAAATCGGGTAAATGAGTCAAAATCGAACAGCAATAAGATTATTTCATATCCAATTGAAAAACATATCATATGTGATTTGTTGAACAATAGATACAATCCGATCTAACAAAATCACTTTCCACCCGTTATAGTTATAACGATATAGCATAAGATTCATATCGTTTAATCAAATACAAAGATAGAAAGACTGTTTCGATTATGGGTAAATAAAAACATACGTATTAGCATCAACCAAAATTTGTCATAGATTTCGATCATTGATCCTTGCACAGTCAACAGACATGATCAATTAATAGTGATCACAACCATAATAAAATCGACAGAAGTGATAATTGCAAGCTGGGCAAACAATCGAAACAAATCATGACTGAGTTTAATATAGAAATAAATCGTGAATCTGGATATAGTCAATCTCGTTCTACGAATCAAATTCAAATAGAGTATCCATTGCCATTACGAATCCAACTGATAACATGGTTGAGCTAACAGTAAACCAATGCGAATTAACTGGCTGGGTTTTTAGCATAATCGTTATGAATTGAATCTATTCACGATTTGGGTGTTTTTGTACAGAGTCACATTAAAAATGATCCGAATTTAATTCATGTTGCTCGAAAGTCATATGGGACATAAAACCGTAACAATTAACCATATCAAAATTGTTGCCAATCATAGCATATGCATTATAACGAAATCGAAACGAAATGTGATTGTGTTCTAAATTGGATATGAGAAACACTTCCTGTCTTGAATAGGTACAAACAAATTTGATTGACAGCAGAGAATTCATTTTAATTCAATCAAACAAATAAAATACACACCAAGATCAATCAAATCGATGAAAATCCAATCGAAGCTAAACTGGGAAAACAAACTTCCATTTAGTCAAAGCAAATCTATGTATAGAATGCATACAATGTAACCAAGCCAATCAATGTTGTAAAGAGAAATGTTTAAAACTGAATTCGAATCATTACATAAACAAGTGATATCAAAACATACATGTGTGATGACGAGGCTGTTCAATTATGCCAACTTAGAATTCACGACGGTTGTGGCTGATTCCACATTTTTAAACAAGATGGAGCCTATCATCCTTTGTTTCTTATCAGTGGCTTGTAGCTTAGCCTTTTGACTGGTAAGCAGTGCAACCTGGTCCTCCAAAGAGTGAATTCTTGACTGGAGAATAAGAACATCCAGGTAATATCGCTCTAACCATGAACTGCATTGATCACAGGGTGGCACTGGGGTTTTAGACAGAGCAAGAGAGGGTTTGGATACATGACCGGGGGCTTCACAAGGCAACTTAATGCCTGGGTAGTTAGGGTCGTTCTGTAGGTAGGAGGGTAGGTTTGTCACAAAGTCATACGAGGGTTCGGCACACAAACCTTGCGAATAGGGGTATTCGCTAGCCAAGAAACGCTCCACTTCCGAATCGGAGTCCTCACTCAACATGATAGGGTTTGGATCGACAGGAGGTTTTGGCTTATTTCTTGCCATCCGCGAAATTAAACGTGCATTCGTTTTCCCTTTAGCGTTTGCAGTGAGGTTTGCCTTGGGCTTTTTTTCCATAGGCTTAACAGTCTCAACACCCTTAGTCTCAGTATGGGGTAGGTCGGTAGGAAGGTCGACCAATGGTTTGGGTAATAGGGTATGGTAGGGTATTGGAGGTACAACCTTGACCTCGCTCACCACTGGTTTGTCGACCTGTGTAGGGTTCGAATCCTCAAAATCATTCCGAGCAATGAAATTGCTCCAACAATTGTCGTGTAGACTCAAATAATAGACAACAATAAGCTTAACCAGCCCATAATGAAAAAGGCTACTATCATCCTGATTTCTTTTGTACTTCTTTGACATTTTAAACAGGCTTCTATGCAAATAATAGGGCATATTGAGCTGATAACCCATAAAAACCATAAGCAAATGAAGGTGGTGCAAGAAAACAAACCCGTACCGACCTTCGCAGGTGATAAACTGTTTGATTATCATCAATAAATCATGCCAACGTTGTTTGAGCATAGTTACTGGCAAACCTTTATCACAGGAGGTGATTTTACGCGACTGGAAGAGCAGTGTCCATGGGACCTCCTCTACTTTGCAATTCTTGGACCATCGTTGTCCAGTGGCAGGCAAACCCGTAGCAAGACTAATAAACTATTCATCAATTGCCAATTGAATATCGCCGACCTTGGATCGACAACCATCAAAGGTCAGAGAAAATTGTCGAGCTACGCAGAGGTTAAAACCCTCGATTTTTTGTATAAATGGAAGCCACCCATTTTCCTCGAGGTCACTGCAGGCACTGTCAAACATCAACAGGGCCTAGCTCCCATTGGGTTCAGCTCGGACGACTGGGGCCATGGTGCGAGCACATGGTAAGGGCTTGGTTCGGATTCACCAACGCACAGGAGAAGATTCATTTGGTCTAACAATAATGAACGATCAAAGGGGAGAGCATTAATGTCTGCATGCGAGGGTGGTGGAGTTATTCACCGCCATGCACAATAGTTATGGTAAAGTACAACTGCCAAGTTCAACCTCTGTTCAAACAATCATAGCATAGTTCAAAACCAAAAAATCAAATGGTGAGTGTTATGCCAACGCGCCAACACAACTATAGTTTTTAAACCATTGGCATTCAATGTGTAACCAACCCCAAATGTTAACCATGCGCCAATGTATAAATCAAAAGTTTTAAACCATTGTTCCAATCAATACTCACAAAATTGACAAGCCAAAAGCCATAAAAAGATTATCATAAGGATCACATCATATATAAAAACAACAATAAATCATGACCCCTATGCAATTCAATGACTAGGCAAGTCCCAAAAAATATGAATCTATATGCTCAATGCCACACAAGTTTAATAAAATCAAGTTATGCAATCAATATAAGAATGTCCAAATAGGCATAGTTCGAAAATCCTTTCAGCCACATAACGATAAACCAAAGGTAAGTGCCATAAAAAAAAATTGACGACAGTTCAGATAGTGATCGAAATATGACCTCAAAAGGAGAAGTTTTCACGCTTATAGTCGTGAAAACTTAATGGATACCAATTTGCAAGTGTCGCAAGAAATGAAAATATCGTCTATTTGAAAAATGTGACGACAATTTGAAGTTCAGAAGACATAGGTGTAGGCAGCTTATAGGACAATAGAAAAAATTGAATTGGCTGCCAACAGGAGGTTAGTCGTAAAGTTCAAAAAGACAATTATTAAAAGTACTATTCTTTTGTACCAGAGGAAAAGTGAAGTAGCTTAAGGAGAAAATAAATAAATGAGTATAATATAATTCTAATTCAAATAATCAAAGGGCCAATTCAAAGGTTTCTAAAGATGAAATATATATATATATATATATATATATATATATATATATATATATATATATATTTCATCTTTAGAAACCTTCGAATTGGCCCTTTGATTATTTGAATTAGAATTTAAAGTTACTACAAAAAAAATTTAAGTTACTACAAATTTTTTTTATGAATTCCACAAAGAATTCTGGTTTTTTCGCGAAATGTCATTTTTGTGAGAAATATTATATTTATATAGAGTTGCTCAGAAATAAATAAAAAAATCATGAAAAAAGTGTTACACGACTTTTTCCTTAATCCAATATCGAAATGAAGTAGAACTATGAAAATAGATACTACAAAGTTATTCAATAGAAATCAAAGACAACTTGAGCAAGATACTACAAAGTTATTCAATAGAAATCAAAGACAACTTGAGCAAACACTCAGTGAAAATTTAATGAGACAGGAGAAATTGGAAATGTGTTGAGATGATGAGGGTCACCTCAAAAAAAAAAGTGATATTGACGAGGAACAAGCAACTCAAGAATCAAAGGAAACAAAAGCCAACTTGCAAGTCGTGCATCAAACACCGCTCCTACAAGATGCCACACACAAATGTACTGAAAAATTGTAGTTGAAATATCAAGAAGATGTCTTGCATATAAAAAACCATCAGAAGACAAAATAGCTAAAATCCAACAAAATCACACAGAATTAATGGAAAAGTTAAGAAAATTGAACAAAATTCTTATTAGCAAATATGAAGAAATTGTGCAAAATCGAACAAAATTGGAGATGCAGGATACAAAAATTCGTAAATTTCAACAACAAATTAAAGAATTGCAACAATAAATTAGTAATATAAAAAGAACTCATAAAAAAGAGTTTGAAAATATCAATAAAGAACTATTGTCCAAAGATGGAGAAATTTCTCATTTGATAAATCATAATAAAAGTCTACTTGTAGATATGAAGAAATTTAAGAATAAGAGGAAGGCACAACAAGAAACCCAAACCATGGATAAGGGCACTAGCACCAACCTGATCGACATGGAAAAACATAATGTTCTTAACAATGAAGTTATATCATTGGAAGTGTTTCCAGAAGTCGATATCAACAAAAATTCTATATTAAAGAAACATCCACAGATTTAGTTGAAGTTGACATACCATTGATCATCCACTAATAAAGTCACAGATCAGTCGAAGGATAATGTCGCACCAATAAATACAAAAAAATAAGATACCATCATGATGACTCAAGTAAATCGTGGCAAGACTAAACCAGACTAGGGTGAAGGAGGAAGAAAATTACATGATACAGTTGATACAAAGAGAGTTGAATCATGAAGGATTGTGATTCAAAGAGTAGGTCTTTGACCAGCCCACCAGTCGGATCCAGTCCATATTTGGGGGTCAAATCGTCTTGGGAGCTGAACCATAAGTGGGTGGGAGGCCGACCACTCTCATAAATACATCGTTTAGCAGGTGTGTGGCTTTTTGCGCTAACAGTCGCGCATCGTGTGCATGTGCGCGATTTCTGCGTTCCTGTTCCGTGCATGCGCGCCTGCGCCCAATGTCTGCATAGTGCTCTTCAATTTTTCACTACTTTGTATAGTTTTTGACCTTTTTTTAATGCTTTGGTATTGATTCAGGTCCATGTATGACTTCATCACTGTTTGACGATGCTGAGTTCTTGTAACCATGTGCGGACGAAATTTCAGTGATAACACTCAGATCACATATCAGATGTGCCAGAAGCCATAGATTCATCAAGTTTTGATGAAGAACAGAGCTCGGGATTGGTTTCTAAATACCAATTTAAAGTGAAAGAGGCCAAAGTTGCCTTAAATATGAATGATCATGTACCTTTTGAAGAGTGCTCAGGATTCAGGGTTAAAATCAGAACTGATAAAGAAAGGATCAAGGAATTTCATAAAACAGTGAGACAGTTAAAGAAAGAAAAGGCACAAATAGAACAATGGAATGCTCATCAGTAAGAAAGGATTCAAGGATTTAAAAAGAAGAAAAAATAGCAAAGGGCATTACTCAAAGAACTCATAGAAATAAACTTCAGACTCTATTGGCACAATATCGTGCTTACCACAAAGCTCAAACAGAAAAATGTTAAAGCTATTGTTGTGATTATATCCTAAAGGTTTCATGAAGATTGCTACAATCATAATTTTAATGCTTTCCAAGAAATATGGCAGTATCTACTCGTTTTGGCCTGTGAGATGCTAAGACCTCAAACTGTTTGACTAAATCAAACTAATCCTTGTTTTGTAGAATCAAATGTAACGCTGGCAAGATCATACAATATCAAGTTGTTGAGCAATGATCTATTTTTGGATTGTAAAACTCTTTTTGAGTTAACTTTCTTAGTAGATAGATATTATTTGAATCTAGTCATTAAAGCTACACTAGATGATAGTATATGGAAGTTTTATGGATAGTTTAAATACGCAGAGGAAAGACTGTGTTAAGGTCAAAAAATTGGAGATCCAAAGGACTTATTCTGAAAACTCCTTGTAAGGCATTATTATTCTATTTTGACACTTAATAGCAAAGGCATATGGATGTTTAGACCCTCTTTTCTACTATGTTTTCTTTCTTCATGCTTGAATTCATTATTAAGATTGCAATGCTTTTTGTTTCTTGATTGTTAATTAATACAGTGAAAAATTTACTGTGGAAATTATTATCAAGTTTTGATATCAAGTTGGTGGTCTTGTTTCTTTATGATATTCTGAGACAAGAATTTATGTGAAGTTGACAAATTGAAGGCTTCATATTCTCTTTTATTATTGGTTTAATCCATCTATGTGTCTACGTTTTATTCATTCAATGGGATATGCTATGTTATGACCTTGATTTTCATATTATGTTATAACCTTGAGCCAGTTTTCAACCACCTTATTCAAAAAACCAAATTATAAAAACTTTCTAAACACTTTGAAATAAACTGATGATGCCCTAGCTTGCCCTCTCACAGTCAAGTGCAACTTTAGGGACTAAAATTTTTGGCACCATTGCCGAGGACGAAGAAATGAAGATATCTTCCCTGGGGAAACGACAAGTTTAGATTCAGATCTTGATGGTGAACAAGATTGTGGACATTATTTAAGACCGTGATTATTCACCTCGCGACTCCTCTATAGTAATATTGACTCCTAAAAGAGAAGATAAAGGACCTAAAACTCCTCTAATTTCTTCATCATCTAATAATAGACCAGTAACTAGGAAAAATCTAGATCTTGAGCCTATTGCAGCAGTTCCAGATCCTGAAAAGTTACTAAGAAAACCTAAAGTTTTTTTTGGACAGTCTTCACTCTTAAAAGGAAAATTGTCTTCAGAAAGTTCTTAAGGACAATCCTCTTAAATCAGCAAAACCCAATTAGATGAAGAGGTGAATCTTGAAAGTGAAATTAAACCTGTTATTGAGCCTGCTACAGTTCCATTCCCTTCAACTATTTCAGAATTAAATCTAGAACAGTGGAAGTTACTTATTAAACTCATTAAACAGGAATATCTAGACATCTTGCCTGTGACTGAAACTTCGAGAGGTCACAGTACATATATTAAGAGTGAACCAGCGACAACTTCGTCATCTCTTGAATCTCTCTCATCTGAGGATTTTAGATCACATTATTTTTCTTTTGAGAATCCTTTGTTTCTCAGCCCATTAGTTGATCATAGTCCAAAAGAGAAATCCTTATCTGCTAAAGATCAAGACTCAGTGACAGTACATATAAGTTGTAATACACAAGGGACACTTTCACCTTTAGAATCACCAATCTTGCTCACTCCCAAAGCTCCAAAAATAGCTAATATGGCCGCAGACAGAATGGACAAAATAGTTGCAGCAAGGTATGCCCCTTTGGTTCTTCCACAAGTCATGTATGCCTTCACACCAAATGATTATATGAGATACTTGCCCAGATTTAATGGAGATGGAGCAGTTACTGTTGAAGAGCATTTGAGTTCATTTTATAGTTTTGCAGATAATTTCAATGTAGAGCATGTTGATATGTGGATGAGATTATTCATACAAAGTTTAAATGGGGAAGAAAGAAAGTGGTTCAAGAGTTTGCCTCCTAATTCAATTGTTGATATTGTAGCCTTAGATGATGCCTTTCTTAAACATTGGGCAGACAAGAAAGACTTTTTGTACTACATTACCGAATTCGGTGCTTTAAGGAGGAAACAAGGTGAATCAATACCTGATTTTACCAAAAGGTTCAACCAGATGTATGGTAAAATTCCAGAGGAGATTAAACCTTCAGAGACATCAGCTAAAATCACTTTTTCTAATGCATTCGATGCCTAATTTTCCTTTTTTCTTCGAGAAAGAAGAACCGCTACCCTCATCCTGATGCAAGATGTTGCTATCGAGGTAGAATCAAACATATTAGCAGTAGACAAATTGAAGTCTAGAAGTGATAGAGACAAGGAAAAAAAAAAGGAAGAGTTTCCTTCATCTTCTAATTCACCATCTAATACTAAAATGGATGAAATGGATAAGATGCTAAAAACTCTGACATCCAAAATGGCAAGGTTGAAGATGGAACAAAAACAGCCCAGTAGACCTGCACAGGAGAGTGGGTATAGAAATCCAAATCAATTCAGGAGACCAAACAATGTACCTCAAATCTTACCAAGAGAAAGAAAAAACCAAGATGACCAAAAGGTTTTTCCTCCTTTTCAGAATAATGCAGTAGATGAGGAGGAGGATGAAGATGATACAGAAGAAGACCATGCAGTTCATTTGAATGATTCTGAATCGTCTCCTCTACATGTGACACGGCAGGATTATGAAGATTCTTTGATTGCAAACCAGTTTGAGGAAGGGGAGGAAGAAGAGATCGTCCAACAAGAACCTAAAAGGAAAAAATAAAATCTCAGATCTGGTTTCAATGCACCTAAAGTAGATACACTTGTTTCCACAAAGAAGGCCAATAGTCCAGTTAAAATAGGAATTATCAAAGGTAGTCCCAAGATTCAAGCTAATCAACCATTGAAACAACCTACCAAGGATAGTATTATTGACATAAAGGAACCATACATAAATGTTTATGCTTTCATTTTAGAACACGAAATCAATAAAATCAAGATTTCAGTGCCATTATTAGAACTCATGAAAACAGAACCCTTCAAAAAACTGTCCTCAAGGCTCTACAAGCTCCAGCTCATGTCACCTTTACAAATACAGTCAATCTAGAGGATGAAAACTCTGCTATAACTATTGGACCTCACATTGAATACATAATTGATGCCTCTCCACCATTCTACATTTCATTAAATGTCCATGACAAGGTATTGCACAACTGCTTAATGGATTCTGGCGCCTCACATAATGTCATGCCTAAGGTGGTGATGGAAGAATTAGGGTTGGACATTACTAGACCATATCATGATCTATATTCTTTTGACTCCAAGAAAGTCAAATGCCTTGGAGCTATGAAAGATGTGGTTGTTACTCTTTCCCAATTACCTATGAAAAGTGTGGTATTAGATGTTATTGTGGCTGACATACCACCAAAATTTGGAATGTTTCTTTCAAGATCTTGGGCCAAGAAGGTAGGTGGTACTCTACAGATGGGCCTTAGTTATGAAACCATACCTGTTTTTGGTGGGGAACAACGAAGATTATGCAGAGAAGTTAGATTGGCTTATTTGGTAAGTGATCACAATAATCCCACTAATCATCCTATATATGATGTAGAAGATGATCTTGGTTCTTCTATTTTTCATATGAGTGATGAGATGGAAGAAGTATCAGTCAGAAAGACAACAATTGCAGTTGGAGACAGTAAAGACAATTTTGTTTGGAAAATGTATTTTGATGGAGCATGTTCTAAAGAAGATTCTAGAGCTGGCATTGTCTTCATTTCCCCTACCAAGGAGGTTATTCCTATGTCATATAAACTTTAATTTTACACCACTAATAACATCAGTGAGTATGAAGCCTTTATGTTAGGTTTGAAAGCTACTAGAGATATGGGTATAGATAAGTTGTCTATTTTTGGAGACTCAGAACTTATTATTCACCAGATCAAGAATATATATCAAACCAAACAGCAAAGGTTAAAACAATATAGAAATGAGGTGTTGGATTATGTGGATAATTTATTTTTGTCATTCAATATTACTTTTGTGCACAGAAATTTAAATTAGCAGGCTGACTATTTGGCACTTGTAGCTAGAAACTTTAAAACTCTGATGCTTCCTAATCTGAATTTCGAAGTTGAAGTCCGACACAGACCCTCAGTTCCGGATAATATAAAACATTAGCAGGTTTTTAAAGACGATGAGGAAATTCAAAGATTTTTGAAAACTATTGAAGAGTTTTCTAACATTTCAATAGATCAAGATGACGAAAATGGTGAAGCAGAAATACATGTTGAAGAAGTCCTTCAAGATACTATTGCTGACCACAAAATCATTGAAATAAAGACAAACCATCTGCCCAAAGGTTTGGTTCCACTAGAAAGGTTGTTCGATCATAATGATGTTTCCCAGAAGGTTGTTATCCAAACAGAAGAAATGAATGTAGTGGACTGTGACATTAGTTCGGATGCAAACCCCAGGTTGGTCAAAATATCTAGAAAATTGTCACAAAAATAGAAAGAAGCATATGTAGAATTGATGAAACAATATTCAGATATATTTTCCTGGTCTTATGAAGATCTGAAAGTGTTTGATACAGAGATTATTCAGCACAAAATTCCTCTGAAACCTGGATCAAAACTCGTTAAGCAAAAGTTTAGGCAATTTAATCCTTTACTGTTACCTATAATAGAAAAGGAGTTGAAAAGGTTGCTGGAAGCAAAAATCATAGTGCCACTGAGATACTGAGAATGGGTAGCCAACCTTGTACCTGTCAGGAAGAAGAACGGAGAGATAAGGCTTTGTGTGGACTTCAAGAATCTTAACAAGTGCTCTCTGAAAGATAATTATCCACTACCAAAAATGGATTATATCTTACAAAGATTTGTCAGCGTAAAGAGAATCTCAATGCTTGATGGATACTCAGGGTACAATCAAATATCAGTAATGGAAGAGGACAAAAAGAAAATAGCTTTTACCACTCCTTGGGGAACTTTTATGTACGAAAAGATGCCTTTCGGATTGATGAACGCAGGAGCCACATTCCAAAGGGCTATGGACATTGCTTTCATTGGGGAGAAATACAGGTTTGTGGTTATTTATCTTGATGAAATTATTATATTTGTCTGACAAAGAACATTTACAACACTTGAACATTTACAACACTTGAAAAAGGATGCAGAAATTAAGTGGATACCAGAAGCAAGAGAATCCTTTGAAAGGATCAAGTAGGCTATTGTTCAGGCACCGGTTCTAATTAGCCCAGATTACTCCAAAGAATTCATGATTTTTTCATTTGCATCAAAAAATACCATAGTTGTTGTTCTTCTGCAAAGAAATGAGAAAGGATATGAGCAACCCATCTCCTTCTTTAGCAAAACCCTCAGAGACTCTGAATTGAAATATGATATAATAGAAAAATAGGCCTATGCCTTGGTAAAGGCTTTGAAATCCTTCAGAGTATATGTTCTTCAATCGAAAATTACAGCTTATGTCCCAAGCAGTGCAGTCAAAGAAATATTGGTTCAGCTTGATTGTGAAGGAAAGCGAGGGAAATGGATAACAAAAATCCTGGAGTATGATCTCACCATAAATCCGACTCAGCGGATAAAAGGACAAGGCCTTGCCAAATTAATGACAGAGTCTAATTGCAAAGAAATTGGGTTGTATCATCTTTCAGACATGACACAGGATTCTTCTATCCAGGTTGAAGAAATAAATTCACAGGTAAACAACAATTATGTTTCTTCACCATGGTACAAAGATATCGTATTTTTTCTGCTGAACTTTCAATCTCCCCCAGAGTTGGATAAATCAAAATTCAGATCATTAAAATTAAGAGCAGTAAAGTACTGCATTGTTGATCAGACCCTGTTCTAGAAAGACCCTAACGGTTTTCTGTTGAGGTGTGTGGATGAAAAGGAAGCTAAACAAATCTCTCATGATCTGCATCATGGTGTCTACGGAGGCCATCATAATTGGAAGGCTACTGCCTTCAAGATTCTATGAAGGTTTCTACAAGGTTTCATGAAGGTTTCATGAAGATTGCTACAATCATAATTTTAATGCTTTCCAGGAAATATGGCAGTATCTACTCGTTTTGGCCTGTGAGATGCTAAGACCTCAAATTGTTTGACTAAATCAAACTAATCCATGTTTTGTAGAATCAAATGTAATGCTGGCAAGATCATACAATATCAAGTTGTTGAGCAATGATCTATTTTTGGATTGTAAAACTCTTTTTGAGTTAACTTTCTTAGTAGATAGACATTATTCGAATCTAGTCATTAAAGCTACACTAGATGATAGTATCTGGAATTTTTATGGATAGTTTAAATACGCAGAGGAAAGACTGTGTTAAGGTCGAAAAATTGGAGATCCAAAGGACTTATTCTGAAAACTCCTTGTAAGGCATTATTATTCTATTTTGACACTTAATAGCAAAGGCATATGGATGGTTAGACCCTCTTTTCTACTCTGTTTTATTTCTTCATGCTTGAATTCATTATTCAGATTGCAATGCTTTTTGTTTCTGGATTGTTAATTAATACAATGAAAAATTTACTGTGGAAATTATTTTCAATTTTGATATCAAGTTGATGGTCTTGTTTCTTTATGATATTTTGAGACAAGAATTTATGTGAAGTTGACAAATTGAAGGCTTCATATTCTCTTTTATTATTGGTTTAATCCATCTATGTGTCTACCTTTTATTCGGTCAATGGGATATGCTATGTTCTGACCTTGATTTTCATATTATGTTATAACCTTGAGCCAGTTTTCAACCACCTTATTCAAAAAACCAAATTATAAAAACTTTCTAAACACTTTGCAATAAACCGATGATGCCCTAGCTTGCCCTCTCACAGTCAAGTGAAACTTTAGGGACTAACAGTACCACCGAACCTAGTAACAGAAAGTAAGTTCTATACCATCCCTTACCTATACCCACTTGACCTTGGGAAAGCATTTCCATGGATTTTGTGGGAGGTTTACCAACAAATTGGAAGGGACATGACTATCTATTTGTGGTAGTTGACAGGTTCATCAAAATATTCATTCTCATACCTCGTAAAAAGACCATCAAAGGATAAGAAACAGCAAACATATTCTTTGAACATGCCTGGGTGCACTTTGGGATACCAAGGAGCATCATATCAAACATGGATACCATATTTCTCGATACATTTTGTTCTACATTGTGGGAGAAGATGGACACTAAGTTGAAGAGATCTACAACATTCCATCCATAGACAAGTGGGGAAAAAAAAGTAGTCAATAGGACTTTGGTGCAACTTCTGAGGGGTTATGATCAGAAGCATATGAATACCTGGGATGAAAATCTAACGTACATACAACACTCTTATAACAAAGAGGTCCACACTTATACTAGTAGTTCCCTTTTGAAACTTGTTTTGGATATTTCTCACCTTTTCCATTGGATGTTGTTTATGGATAACAAGGAAGAGTGAGGGAAGACACCACGGGAGAAGCATTAAAAACACAGAATCTTGTCGAAAATATTAGGAAGATCCATTTGCAAGTACAGGTGACAATGAAGAGGTCGCGGGAAAGGTACAAGGAATGACATGATCAACACATAATAGAAAAATCATTCAAATTGAGAGATAGAGTTTTCTTATAGCTGAACAAGGAAACAATATAGGGTCCTGGTAAGAAGATCAAGACTCTATGGTATGGTCCTTTCGAGATATTGAAGAAAGTGGGAGATAACACCTACAAACTAAGTCTACCCCCATACATGTGCATTTACTCAGTAGTGAATGTGGAGAATCTAAAACTCTACGAGCCTTCCATGTTGGATTAGGAGTAGGAGAAGGTCTTACCTTCCATAGAGGACTTAGCACCAAATTCTCAGATAGAGTTGGTAGAGGACACCATTTTGTAGAAGCGATACAAAACTACAGGATATGGGTTGTATAACCTTTGGAAAATTTGGTTGAAAGGACAACTTCCAGGTAAAGCAAAGTGGTACTCTAGGGAGAAGGTAGAGGAAAATTTTCCTCACCTCATTCAGTAAATATTTTGGGGACCAAGAGCCTCCTTAAATGCGGAGGTATGATCTGGATTGGATCATCATATTATTTTTCATCTATCTCGATGCTCTATAGGTGAAAATTTTGGAGGAATCAACTTGCATAGCCATTTTAGCGGTTGGTACCAATTTGGAAATTTAGGTCCAAAAGACCATCTGAAATATTTCAAAGCCATTTTGAGGCATCAAAAAACATTTTTTGATGGTTCAAACCTTACTATGGACCAAGCGGCTTATATTCTACACACCAAGACCTTTCTATTGGTGCAATAATCACCTCAATCAGAGTTCGCATGTGAAAGTTATATCTCTCGCAAGTTGACCTATTGTATTGATCACCATGGTGCGAGTGGATGCCACTTCGACCCTCATTACTTAAAAATGTGGGACTAGCTAACTAGTGGATTTTCTAGAAAATTATAGAAGGTCCAAACCTGATCACTAATTGAGGGTTGAGGAAGTCAATACCCTAACCCTAGATGACTATCAAGTTATATTAAATATTGGGCCGCTAGGAGGAGAAGGGGTTTCATTCTTTTGCATTGTATCATGTTCCATAGCTAAGAAAAACATTTGAGAGTGGTATTTTGTGAGCATAAAAGAGGATTAGAGATTATGTAGCGGCTATACAGGCCTCATTATCAAAGGCAACTTCATGGATAGTGTCTCTTTCTTTGTACTTGCATTTGAAGAAAAAAGAGCAGAGTGGTCTCACCTTCTAGTTGGGTTTTCTCCCGTATTGGATTTCTTGGGAAATATCTTGTGTTTATTTGTGGATAGTGTGAGTATTTGTTTATGTTATCTGTTTTTTGCATTTCATCTATTTCATCATTTTTAAGCAAAAAACCAATAATTAAAGAATCTGAAATCTAAAGGAAATTCACTTTCATAGTAAATATTTCAATATTTTATTAGATTTGTTATGACGAAATGTCTAGTGGAATATCCATGTGTAACACCCTGTTTCCCCCAGATTGTAAATATAACTGAACTAGCCAAGGACTATGGCAAAACTCATAAGTATGAATATGTGATGTAAATGATAAATTGAATATTATTGAATTTATTGCAGAACTGCTGAGAGGGGATGTCGCGGAAGCTAGCGAGGATGGAAAAGAAGAGACCCGCGATGGTGGTGGAGGCACCTTGAAAAAAGTTAACTTCCACCAAGAGGTGAATACCGTATTTGGACTCAGCAGCTGGGAGGAGACAAAAGCTGACTGCATGTGAAATAAATTCCTTAATTTGGTAGGTTGATGGCTTGATGAGGGATGGGGAGGTGAACTGCATATCCGTGGAAACCATCATGGTATTGTGAGGGGTAATCGTACCTACATAACCAGCGAGAGGATAAGGCATTATGGGTGGAGCGATTGACAGTGAGGGAACTCTAGCAATTTTGTGAGTAAGTGATGTGAGAGGAAGGATTGCAACCTTAGCTCCGGACATTGTGAAATATGAGAGGCATGAGGAGTCTCGGGACATCGATAGTCTCGGCTTCGGTGGTGGCTAGTGAATGAAGAAATCCGGTAGAATTATTTCACGCCCTCGGTGGAAGCAAGCACCCCTCTCAACAGTTGCACCCACTTTTGGTGTTATTTCTGTTAAGTGTTTTGCTCATATTGCGTCTTGAAATTATATCCTGGCATATATGATGGTATTAGATTTGTGAAATTGTACATGTTTTCTTGTGTAGAAATGCATTAGTAGTAATTGATGATAAGGGGTAGATATTAGCTCATAGGACTGTGGAATTATAAAGGATGGCAGCATGAGAGGGTTAAGCGTATGTTTGATGTGAATAAGTTGATATACCCTTATCACAGAGAATAACATGCACTACGTCACGTTGATAGATGGATCTAATCATGCCCAGCCATTCTTGGGCAGTTGTCTTCCTTTATCCGCTTCCGGAATTGTCCCGGTAAGGATCTCTTCATAGAGATTCCATCCTCGAAAAAGTTCACCAAGAACCCAGAATAGGATTTGAGCGAATAAGGCCTTAACCTTGCGAGGAGGAGAGCGATTCTAGTAAAGGTTCAAAAGGCGATAGTGTTGTGAGGTGACAAATTAGAGCGGAGGGAGATCTCGTCCCTAATTGAACCATGGTCATTCACGACCCTTAGATTGGCGGAAGCAACGCAGGCGTTGTATACCTCTCCACATGCCTTCTATCATCGTGAACAACGAGAGATTGGGATCGTAAACCCCAAGACCAAAGAGGATGTCACGGACCGTTTAAATCTGAACAGAATTTTCCCATCCTTAGATTGGATGGAAATGATGCGAGGGGTTAAGCGTAGAGGTAGTCAGCGAGGAAATGACCTGGACCGTCCAGGATCTTAGATCATAGTCCCGGCGACCCGTGGGATCAGAAGATCTTGTAGGAGTTAAGCCTAGTGTCTGAGAAATAATCTAGCCGTTGATCTACGGCCTTAAGACACATGTCGGCGATCACGGAAGACATCGAGATTTCTCTAATGCAATTTGGGGAGTGTAAAAGAACCTTTGCATTAGAAATCTCGATACGATTTCCGAAGGGATCTAAGGCGATCCAACGGAAGGGACACGTGTACGGGATCTCAAAGAGTGAATTTTGGGAGTATAGAGCCGTACACATTGAAATCGCGATCTGATTCCCGTCCAATTAGACCGTCCATTGTTCGAGTACGCGTGTCAGAGGATCCCGTATAGTCGTGGATCTGGAAATCGGGGTTCTCGAATGCATAGAACTCTTGCCATCGAGTCGCGATCGCGATTTCCAGAATAGGATCTCGGCCGTCCAACGGCGGGGACGAGCGAAGGATCCCAAAGTAGGAGTTGACATATCCCGAGGATTTAGGACAGAAATCACCTGCTCTGAAACCGTCGCTAAAACCCGACACCATCAGAGCCGTTGATCCAAGGGACGCGTGTCCGAGGATCTGGAGGAGTCGGGGATCGGGATATCCCTTGATCCATTATCACGTATTTTGTGTCATCGCCAAATGCGAAACCAGACAAAATTTAAGGCTATTGGTCTTGTGAACTTTATTAATTAGAGTATTGACCGGGGACTTAGCCAGGCCAATACGCTACAGGAGCACCTCGGAGGACGGGAGTTCAGAGTCTCTGCATTATTACCTGTGACACATAATTTCAAAACCAGGGCGAAAGTTGTCGTATGGTCCACATAGGAACCGGTCATTAATGAATCAAAGAAACAGCCAAAATTAGGTAAGGCAAGCCAAAGGTATTCCGGTCGGTGTTTGTAGTTGTCATGATATCGTGGGTGTCAAAACCCGATAGAAGGAACCCCAAATCATGGTATAGAGTCAGGGACTGGCATATCGCTAATACGGGTTTGTGGAGATTTCTCTTGTATGGGAGATTAACCCAAAACTTTAAAAATAGCGATAGTGGGTGTGTTACAAAAGTGGTATCAGAGAACCGGGTTACAACATAGGCACGTATTGGGCTCATGCACGAGTCATTTATAAACCTTGTTAGAAACACTCCTATGAGGTAATTCCACGACTTAACTATCTTATCGAGTTAAAACTTGGAATATGAACACCCGACCGTGTGTGCATGTGAAATAATTATGAAGTTATGCACAGATTATCAAATGTATTTATATCTTGACTAATATCCAGCGTTTGTCTTTCCTCAGCGGACGACCAACCTTTGAGGAGTCTAAGCCTGGTGGTGACTCTGAAGTGGGAGAAACCCTGCGAGAGAGATGAGGAGTCTGATGAAAGAGAGTAATAGGGACCCCTGGAGACTTAGAGGCATTTGAGGAGTCTCATGAATTAGAACTACAAGCACCAAGGCCGATAATGAAAGGATGATAAAAGAACAAAGCAAGCATTGTCTGGAACCTCTTGCAGAGCCTATCGACCTACTGGCGACAAATGCGGCCCTTAGACACGGGTACGAAATCATAGTGGTAATAGGTAGCCTGCCCAGGAAACACGTCCGAAGGTCCACCCAGTGGGAGACCAACCAATGCGAGATGATCCACTAAGAAGAGAATTAGGTGATTGAAGGTTCTTCTAGCGGCGGGGATCAGTCCCGTTCCATCCTTTCCATTCCATCCTCCCTTCCGTCCATCCTTCCTTCCTCCATCCTTCCATCCTTCCTCCATCCACCCACCATCCATTTCCATTCCATCCATCCGTCCTTCCATCCTCCATCCGTCCATCCGTCCATCCATCATCCAACCTTCCGTGTCCATTCCTCCCTCCTTCCGTCCGTCCTCCATTCCTCCTCCATTTCCATCCGCTCCATTTCCATCCATCCTTCCATCCATCCTTCCATCCGGTCCATTCCATCCATTCTCCATTCCTCCTTCCTCCATTTCCTTCCTCCATCTCTTTCCTCCATTTCCTTATCCATCCGTCGTCCTCCATCCGGGTCCTCGTCCATCCATTATCCTTCCATTTCCTTCCTCCTCCTCCCTTCCTTTCCTCCATTCCTCCTCCTTCCTCCTTCCTTCCTTTTTTTTTTTTTTTTTTTTTTTTTTGTTTTTCCTTCCATTTCCTTTCCTTCCATCCATCTTTGTCCTTTTCTTCCGTCATCCACTGTCCTTCCTCCATTCCATCTGTCCATCCGGCCCTTCCTCCTTCCATCCATCCTCCATCCGTCCATGGTCTCATCCATCCATTCCGTTTCCTTCCTCCATTCTTTTCACTCGATCCATTTCCTCCATCCTCGTCCATTCCTCCACTCCTCCTTCCATTCCTTTCCTCCATTTCCATTTCCATCCGTGTCCATTCCTTCCTCCATTCCTCCTCCGGTCCTCCGTCCTCCATCCGGCCATTGTCCGTCCGGCCTGTCCTTCATTCATCCGTCCATCCTTTCCTCCATCCACTCCTCCATGTCCTCCTTTCCATTCCACTCCTCCATGGCTCAGCTCTGAGTCAGGTTTCCTCCATCAGATCTTCGTCGTCCATCCAGTCCCGTCCACTACAGTTGGGTGGAAGCGAGCACCCCTATCAGCAGTTGAAATCACAACGGGTGTTATTTTTTATAAGTGTTTTGCTCATATTGCGTCTTGAAATTATATACTAGCATATATGATCGTAGACTTGTAAAATTGTACATGTTTTCTTGTGAAGAAATGTCTGTGTATTAAATGATGATAAGAAGTAGATATTATCTCTGGGGTGGAATTGTAAGGGATGGCAACATGAGGAGGGTTGTGTGTTTGATGTGAATAAGTTGATACGTGCTTATCCGCAGAATGCTTGTCTACGGCGTCATTTGATAGAATAAGGCCAATGCGTCTTGATAATGCCATTCTCGGAAGTTTTCTTCCTTTATCCGCTTCGAATTACCTCGTGGGATCTCTACAAGATTCCGCCTTGGAAGGCTCGCCAAGAACCGAATAAGTTAGAGCAGATAGGCCAGCAGTAACCTTGCGAGGAGGCGATTCTAGTAAGGTTCAAGGCGATAGTGTTGTGGGGTGACAAATTCGACGGATGAGATCGCGTCGGGTGAACCATAGTCATTCCGACCCTTAGATTGGCGGAAGAAGCATGACGTTGTATACCTAAACTCACATTGCCCTCTGTCCCTCGTGAAACAGCGAGAGATTGGATCGTAAAACCCCAAGACAAAGAAGGGATGCGGACCGTTAGATCTCGGTTCAATTTCAGGTCGGCGTTGGATCTGGAGAAGCGACGCAAAGGTTAAGCGTAGAGGTAGTCAATGGCTGGACCCGTCGGATGTGGAATCATGATCGACATTAGTGGATAGAAGATCGCGGGTTAAACCCACAGGTGTCAGAGAGAAAGAATCTAGCGTTGATCTAAACCCAAGACTGCGATGTCGGCGTCACGGAAGACATCGGAGTTTCCTCTCATCGGAGGGTGGGAGTGTAGAACCTTTGCATTAGAAAATCCACGATCGCGATTTCCCGAAGGGATCTGAGCCGTCCAACGGGAGGGACACGTGGATCCACAGAAGGTGAGACACAGGGTAGACCATTACACATTAGAATCGCGTCTTAGCGATTTCCGATCGAATCTGACGAAATCCATTGTTCGAGGAGGACGGTGTCGGAAGGATCCCGTCGAGTGGAGTGGATAGGGAAATCGGGGTTCCAATTCATAGAACTCTGCCATCGGGGAATCGCTGATCGCGATTTCGAAAGGTATCTCGGTAGATCCAACGGGGACAGGCGGAAGGATCAGTGAGGAGTTGACATGTCGGGGAATGTCGACATACTCGGGGATTCCGGGACATAAAATCCTTACCTTCTGAAACAGCGATATCGCGAAACCAGAACACCTTCATGGTATGTTGATCCAAAGGGACCGCGTGTCAGTATGCAGAGACTTCGGGGATCCGGGATATCGCGAGTCCAGGAACTATCGATATTTTGTGTCATGTAAAATGCGAAACCCGACAAAATTTAAAATTTGTGGTCTTGTGAACTTTGGTCATATTGACCCGAGGACTTAGCGAGCCAATGCGCTAGAACCTCGAGGAGGGCCGGAGTTCAGAATGCGTGCCTGCCAGCGTCTATAAACTCGAAGCCAGGCGAGAAAACGTCATTATGGTCACATAGGAACGGAGTGTGGATCAAAGGCTTCGCCAAGTGGGGCTGAGGCAACCAAGGGGTGACTTGGAGATCGATGTTTATAGTTGTCAAGATGTGGGTAGATGTCAAAACCAGATGAAGACCAGTCCTAGTATAGAATTAGATTGGTATTTCGCTTATACGGGTTTGTGGAGATTTCTTCTGTATGGGAGATTAACCCAAAGCTTTAAAATAGCGATGAGTGGGTGTGTTACACCATGATAGCTTACAGATCATTCATGTTTGTAATCAATATTTTTGGTACCAACATCTTTTCAATATTGAAGAGCACTAAGGGAGTATACTCCTTGTATTTTGTTTGTGTTGAAGAGGAAGGTATCTAGATAGTCAAACAAGTAATAGGGAGGTGTTTCGATGATGTGTCGAGATGTTGATAAAGTCCTCCAACTTGTTTTGGTAAAACATGAGTTTGAATTATTGTATTATAACTCAATGATAGCTTACAGATCATTCATGTTTGTAATCAATATTTTGGACTGCAACATCTTTTCCAATATTGAAGAGCACTAAAGGAGTATACTCCTTGTATTTTGTTTGTGTTGAAGAGGAAGGTATCTAGATAGTCAAACAAGTAATAGGGAGGTGTTTCGATGATGTGTCGAGATGTTGATAAAGTCCTCCAACTTGTTTTGGTAAAACATGAGTTTGAATTATTGTATTATAACTCAATATGCAGAAGCAATTGAGTGACTGTAAATAAATAAACTATGTAATGATACAAAGAGTAAACCTACATTTATGAATGTTGGCACATTTGCATACTTGCATAAATATTTGATTGTATTGTATGAATGATTGATGTGTTGATAATACATATATAGTAGATAATATTTCATGTTATTTAATATGATTAACAGTGGAAAGTGATTGAATTGTTGTTGTGTTAATTTTCAAGATCATTTTATGGGTTGCTGTAAATGTTGCAATGAAAGGTTTATATGCATGAATGGTTATAATTGTTTGGGTGATTGAAAGTTCAGATGGTAAATCAAATGGTCTTGGATATAACAATAAGCATAAATTCATAATGAACACTGGGTGCTACCACATGCAAGAGCCAAACATTATGAGAATGATCTCATACTTTTGAATTTTTATTTTTGTATGAAACATTTAAAATTTGAATTATTATGATAATATCTCATGGTAATTGTATGAGTATCATATATAATTGATCTAACTAGTAAGGACATATGATATTTGTTGAAACTGAAAAAGCATGGACATGATGCTACTGTAATGACTCTGAAGACTTATGATATGTCTTGATCACCATGAGGTATGTTATATTAGAGCAAGTCACTAGAATTTCTTGGTAGTAAGACTCTACAAGTCTATGTTCTTTTATGCAAGAATGCCTTGACAAATGATGGATGGCTCGAGGGTTTGTTTAGTAGAGAAGGGGATTCTTGAGATTGGAGGGTGAGTGACTACAAAGAAGATACGACTTGAATGAATCTACTGTGAAAAACTCATGTTATATATTAGTTGGGATCAAGAAGGCACACACACTAGGTGTGTTAAAGAACATAGTGAGTTGAATCTTTCCCATTGGAGCCATTTGGAGACTATAGATATTCATATAGATATGTATTGGGTTGATTTGTATACTTAATATTATGTTATAAATATATATGCTTCAATTATGAATGTGAAATTTATATGAATAGAATAATTTATTCTTAAAATGGCTATGACATGCATTTTTTCATTCGTTGATTATTTTAGGCATTCGTTGGAATACTAAAGATATTGGAGGTGTCCCAATACTGTAAGAAAATGATTGGACATTGTTGTCCAACACAAGCAATAGCAAGACAAAGAGACCATGAAGACAATGGAAGTTGGAGAATGAAGACATGGAACCTTGTTGAGAAGAACAGAACATCGAGGACAGTGTTATTATAGCTAGAAAGTGAATGTATTCTAGAGGGAAAGTGAATGTAATATCCCAATCTCAACCCTTTGAACTTGATCTTATTTTTATTGCAATTATGTTTTTCGTTGCTATATTTTACTTCGTGCCATGAGGTAGACTTACCATGGAAATTTGATCATTTTGAATTTAATGAAAGGTTCTAAAGATGACTAGTGGGAGAACATCGATGGGGCTATGAATTTATCAAAGGGGAAAGGTAAGGGGGTCTAAGGGAGGAATTGACCTATGTCTCATGGAAACTACTATATCTTATTCACAACCTCTTTCATGTGATTGTCATATTAACATTTTAACCTAATATTTATGACATTACAATTATGAACCTAGTGAAATGATTAATTATTTTAAGTAATTATTTATAATCCTTAAGTAACGACCTCCTATGTTAAAGCAACTAATTCCTATATGCACACAATAAAGGAGAGTTGAATCGGGTCTCTTGATCCCTATAATTAAGAAAGTGAAAGAGTTGGATTAAGACTCTTCCTTTCACTCTCATTGATTCATGCAAAAGAGAGAATTTGAATTAGGAAGAGAATCTTGAGAAAAAAATAACTTTTTCAGAAAAGAATAGAGTTCTTGATGAAAAAAGTGCAGCCTAACTATTATAGGATCCATGGAGGGATGAAAGAGACATTGTCATGTGGAATTAGACACCAAGATTAAGTAGGGAAGTACTTTCTTCAACCTCTGCATTTTTGTTGGCTTTATTGGTTGGTTTGGAAGCCTTTGGTAAAGAAAAGAGGGATTTGGAAGCTTTGACAACTCTTCTTTGCCTTGGTGGTCTCAACCCAGCACGAGGGTGGCATCCACAAAGAATTCACCTATGATTGGAAGGAAAATGGTTAATCTATAGTGAGTTGTCTTAGAGCTCATTTTATGAAAGATAAGTGTATTCATTTTTCTCTTTAATTAAAATCTCAACCATGATGAAATGTACATGTATATTAGTATTATTTATTTTGAGTTATTGCCATGGGAATTTTGTAGATGTCAGTAAGTGAATAGTTGTTATAATTGATAAATTGTAAAATTTGTATGATAATACATTGCTAAACCTCATACATGTTCATTGTTTATAGAAATGCATTAAAAACTAGTTTTGTGATTTTAATGTAATGATGTCATGTGAAATCGAATAAAAAACAAATTTGGAGTGGAGCTAGGTAGCTCATATCTCCACGTGCTCACCAAAAATTAGCCTCTAATTTATCTATATGACTCTTAAAAATGAAAAATTGTTGTAAATGAAATTCTACTACAAATTGGCCATACAGTATCCATTGGCATTCAAATTGTAACAGAAAGTGGTTGATATACATAACCACATGCTCACCAAAAATCAGCTTCATATATGTTTGTATGACCCTAAAAACACAAAATGGCTATATATACAATTCTTCTATAACTTGTCCATGCAATCTCTGTTGGCACTCAAATTTTAACAAGTAGCTAACATCAATATCCACATGCTCACCAAATTTCAGAGTTAGGTTCATCTGTTTCATTCCCCAAAAGATGAAAATACAGTCAAGTCAAGAATGAATACTCAAAGCCCCCATACCCTAGGGAATTTGTGTTTGTTGTATATGGAAAGTTTTGGCATTTGATGTGAATGTTTTCAAAGGATTAACGCTCCACAAGATTTCATTGGCATGTATTGGGAATTAATGAGCGTTCAATAAATGTGTATGGGAATTTATTGGGAGTTCACTGGGCAAAGGTAGTTAACGGGCGTTTATAAAACCTACTTAATGGGTTATTGTATCCTCTATTATTGGTGGTAAATGCGCTTAAAAGTGCCTTTTTGTTGTATATATAAGATTTTGACTAAGAGTCCATTATACCCTCGCGTTATGAGATGGTTATATTTGTTATGGATTGGTGTGAACCATTTTTATTCTTATATTGGCCTCTTAAAAGAAAGAGGAGGCTAGATCCTCCATACCCCTGAAATCATATGAATGCAATGCATAGATTATTCTGTAATTGCTATAAATTATTTTGAAGATTACTGTGAGGTGTGTACCTCTGTTGTATGATGGATTGTATCATGTTTTGGGCTCAAGATTGTGAGTTACTTTTATATAATGCTTTATGTCATTATATATAATCATGTATTTGTAAATAATGAGGCAAGAGGCATGTGGATTAAATAATCATTAGGCAAAAATATTGTAGATTAAAGAATCATTTTCTCATGTTTAATATGACCCTAATGATCATGGAATCACATTTATAATCAAGGGAGAAGGTTTTATATACATGAGCTTAAGGACATTAACCCTAAACCCTAGGATTGTCCTTTGGAGATGATGCAGGAGCATCCCTCATGACAAGAGAGCCAACGTGGAAGCGGAAGACAGCTGGAAGACGTCCAACGCAAGTTTTGAATTTTCCCTTGAAGTTGATGCGCCAAATATAAATGAGATCATTTAATGAAGGTGCCTTGGTAAAATGTAATCAGACCTTGAGCGCCCCGCTCTCGTCTGAGATAGACAGAGGCATTTATAGTAGAAAATGTAAGTAGGTAGAATTGAATATTGGATTAGACCGTTCTAGAAGAAAGAGGGAGAACGGATATAGACACCCTCATTGTATATTGTAATATAGTTCAGGAAGAGTTAGAAGAATCCAGAGCATAGGAGAGAAGCAGAAAACTGTAGAAGAACACCCATGTACAGATCTTGAATTAATAGAAAAAGTTGATTCAGATTCATGGTTGTCGGATTATTCTCTGTGTATGTGTGTTGAATGCTATGCTCATGAGTATTTACTTCCTATTATGCATTGCTATTATGCTGGGTGTATGAATTCATGTGTTGAGATTGAAATCTGAGAGGAAGTGGAATGAGTTACAATTGGTTCTCTACCTGAGAAAGGATTCCTGCAAGGAGTGCAGTTGAAGTCGTCCACAAGGAGTACGTTGACAGAAGACTCAGATAGTTTAACTCTTGTTCCCATTCACCCAGAAGTGAATTCGGGTTATAGGGGCCATGCAAGGAGTGCGCAGGCTAAGGAGAGTCTCAGTCGTGAAACTGAGCGAAACGTTGAAGGACTGATGCCGCAGGTGTGCGCAGAGTCGAAAGAACTCAACACTTAGAGTGTTCAAGGATAGTCGAAAGGAGTGCGTGCAAGAGTCTTCGTGGAGACTCGGAGTTGTGTGAAGCTCAGGAAGGATAAGGCTTTCAAATCCGTCGAGAGAAGCACAAAGAGTCTGCGCATAGAGTGATTGAATAGGCGCTGCAAAGTTGCGTGCAGAAGGACCAGTTTTCATAGAGAAATACTGGGTTCACTCGTAAAAGATATCCCAGAGGAAGGTGGATGGTTAGGATCTTGCAGAGGAAATTGGCAAAATCCCGTCAGCTGTTGGGTCTACCAGAGAATCAAAGAGGTTACGGTCGCGTCCGGAATTTAAGTTCCAGGAGTCATGAGTCGTTGGATCTTGGATCAGCTACTCGTCAGCCATTGGATCTGACAGAAGTTGCACGAGGGTTACCATCGATATTTCNGGAAGATCTAGGTCGTCCATCTATTGGGATAGGTGGTAGGGAATCGAGACTTCATCGGCATTTCGGAGCTTCAGGAGCCAAGGATCTGTGACCAGGAGAACCCCAAAATGGCGGAGGGATCATAACCGTAGGATCTCAAGGAGGACACGTGTCCCGTGATCACCAGATCGGGATTTTGGTCATCGGAGTTCAGGTAAGTGAAGGTTCCTGGTTTTGTAAAGTAGCGAACCCCGAGGGTTGATCTGAACCGTCCATCATTTGGGAAATGTGTCAGAAATCTGGAGAGAGTCGGGAATCGGTGTATCGGATTTCCTGAGGACAAGAAAGTTGGAATATTACAAGTCCCGAACCCCGGAGAAATCGGGACCGTCCATCTGGAAGGACGCGTGGCAGAAATCAGCGTTATCGAGGAAAGCCCTGACAAGGAGTTATCCATCGGTGGTTGGGGTCCATCGGGATATCGGGGATTCTGGTGACAAAGTGTTTATGCACTTTGGTTTCGCGAACCGCGAAATCCCGACGAGGAGGAAGGTGCAATCGTGCGACCAACTATCAGCACGATAGGAAGGAGGAAGGCATCGTAGTGGAGTACAGTTGTCAGCCTGACAGAGAATCGATGTTCGAGGAATCGAGAAACCCACGGGTAAGTGTTTTGTAGCATTAGAAATCCCGTAGCCCCGACAGGGATAAGACCGTGGTCACGGGTTAACGGTCATAGGAGCCAAGACCTATAGCCAGAAGGGCTGTCGTGAAAAAGGCGCGTCGGGATTCGGGAAATCGTGAATCCGGAGGGTGAGTGAACTTTGACATTAGAAGTCCTGAAACCCCGACGGAAGTTATAACCGCGGTCATATAGGGTGTGGTCTTGTGAAGAGGTCGATCGAGTGGACAAAAGGCTTATCTAGGTGGGGCTAAAGCAACAAAGGAGCGCATCAAGGATCGGTGATCCAAGTTACCAAAAAATCACGGGTGTCAAGATCCCGATAGAAGGAACCCCGGAAGAAGGAGGGGAGTCCCTGAAGAGATAATTTGTGGGTGGAATATTTCCCGATAGGAAAATAGAGAACCTTTGAGTTCTTCGGGCCGAGGAAGGAGAAAAGGTCCTGTGAGCGGACGTGCCTGGGTGGTGCGCCTGCGTCAAGTGGTATCAGAGCTTAGAAAAGCGTCTTTGCTTTCTATAGCAGAGAAAAAGGAGAATTCACCATGCCGCCAAGGAGAAGGGGTAGACAATCACCCGATCCAGAGGAGGAAAGGGAAATGTCTAGAGAAAGAGGTAGGCAAGTGCAGAATCCAGACGTGGAGAGAGAAATGTGAAATCTTCGTGCCAGAATGGAGGACATGGAGATAAGAGAAAGACGCAAAGCTGACGTAGGAGATATCAGTGAATCCGAAAATGAAGATGATGTTGGACATAGAGAAGAAGAAATCCCAGTGGAAGATGCAGCGAGTGAACGCTTACTTAAAGCTGTTGCAAGAATGAGTACAAAGGTGAAAATGGACGTTCCAGTTTACGAGGGAAATTTGGATGTAGAAGAGCTGCTAGATTGGATTAGAGCTCTAGACACTTGCTTCGATTATGAAGATATCGAAGAGGATAAGAAGGTCAGGCATGTCGTCACGAGATTAAAAGGACATGCAGCCTTGTGGTGGGATGAACTACAAGTTGACAGGTGGTGCCAGGGCAAGCAGAAGATTAAGAGATGGGACAGGATGGTTGCAAAGATGAAAGAAAAATTTATTCCCAGAGATTATCAAATTTCTCTGTTCAGGAGGATGTAGAACCTGAGGCAGACGTTGATGACAGTGAAGGAGTATACTGAGGAATTTTATAGACTGAATATCAGGGCAGGTCATCACGAAAGCAATGACGAAAAGGTGGTCAGGTATATGAATGGCCTGAGGTATGAGATTCAGGATGAGATGAGTATGGAAACCATCCGAACGGTGGAGGATGCTTACCAAATGGATCTGAAAGCTGAGGAGAACCTAAGCCGAAAGAAGAGTCAAAGAGGCCAAGGCAGAAGTCAACCCAGAGGCAAAGCAGTTACCCAGGAAAGAATCCAGAAGCCCAGGAATGACTGGAAGAAACCTCAGACTCGGACAGAGAGAGGCAGAAGTTCACAGCGAGGGCGATATGTTGAGCAAAGAGAACAGCATATTGAGCAGAGAGGAGGATATGCTGATAATGATATATTTCCTCGTACCAGAGGCAGAGGAAGAGGAAGAGGTGGAGTAATCACATGCTTCACATGTGGAAAGAATGGGCACAGGTCATTCGAATGTCCAGATAAAAAGAAAGAAACTAGAGAGACTCACATCGCCGAGGCACAAAGGCGAGATGTTGAGGCAGAATACGCTGAAGGCGGAAGATCGTTGGTAATGCGAAAATTCCTTTTGACGCCAGAGAAGGAGATGGAGAATTCAGCGCAGAGGAATAGTCTTTTCAAAACAGCTTGCAAGACCAAGGGTTGGGCATGCAAGGTTATCGTGGACAGTGGAAGCACAGATAATCTCGTTTCAACCGAGATGGTAGAGAAGATGGAGCTAGAGACGACTGATCACCCGAGCCCATACAAAGTTTCATGGCTACAGAAGGGACATCAGGTAAATGTCACTAAACAGTGTTTAGTTGAATTTAAGATAGGTGGATATAATGATAAAATTTTATGCGATGTTATTCCTATGGATGTTTGTCATCTATTGTTGGGAAGACCATGGCAATATGATAGAAATGTGATTCATGATGGGAGGATGAACACATATACCCTGAAGAAGAATGGGAGAACCCATATGTTGCATCCAATTGAGGATAAGGAGGTGAAGCCGGAAGTAAGCAACACAGTACTTCTCATGAGTGGGAAGGAAATTCTTACCGAAGTTAAGAAGAAGGAGGATCCACAATTCTTTGTGGTCGGAAAGCCGAGAATTGTTCTGACTAGCACAAGAGTGGATGATTTTCCAGAAGAAGTTTAGGAACTGCTGGAAGAGTTCACTGATATTGTAGTGGATGAACTACCTCGTTCGTTGCCACCAATGAGGAGCGTGAGTCATCATATAGACCTCATACCAGGAGCTAGTTTTCCAAACAAAGTCGCGTACAGATTGACGCCACAAGAGAACGAACAAGTTAAAAGACAGGTCTAGGAGTTGTTGGAAAAAGGTTTGGTTAGAGAAAGCTTGAGTCTGTGTGTTGTTCCGACAGTACTCAGTCCGAAGAAAGACGGAGGCCGGAGGATGTGCATTGATTCAAGAGCCATTAACAAGATAACCATAAGGTATAGATTTCCATTGCCGAGGATGGATGATCTGATGGATTTCTTAAGTGGAGCAAAATGTTTTTCAAAGATAGATTTGAAGAGTGGATATCATCAAATTCGTATCAGAGAAGGTGATGAATGGAAAACAGCATTCAAGACAAACGAAGGTTTGTATGAATGGCTTGTTATGCCGTTTGGCTTGACGAATGCACCTAGTACCTTTATGAGGTTGATGAATGAAGTCTTGAAGGAGTTCATCGGGAAATTTGTCATCGTGTACCTGGATGACATATTGATTTTCAGCAAGACGAAGGTTGAACATCTGAAGCATTTGGCTATTGTGATGAAGAGATTACAGCAAGAGAAGCTACTGATAAACATGAAGAAGTCCTCATTCATGAAGAAAGAACTCATTTATTTGGGGTTTGTTATATCTGCAAATGAGTTGAGGATGGATCCAGATAAGGTGGAGGTGATCAAGAATTGGCCATCACCGAGGAACGTATTTGAGGTGAGGAGTTTTCATGGACTAGCTAGTTTCTACCAAAAATTCATTAGGAATTTCAGTGGAATTAGCGCAGCGATGATGGATACAGTGAAGAAAAGACATAAATATTTTCACTGGACTGATGAGGCTGAGAAGAGTTTCAATTTGTTGAAACGGAAGATTACAGAACAACCAATTCTGGTGTTACCGGATTTTCAAAAGACATTTCAAGTAAAATGTGATGCAAGTGGGTTTGCCATAGGAGTGGTCTTAAGTCAGGAGGACAGACCAATTGCATATTTTAGCGAGAAGCTGAACGAGGCAAAGGATAAATACTCCACGTATGATAAGGAATTTGATGCCATCATACAGGCATTGAAGAAATGGAGGCACTATTTGATTCCAAAGGAATTTGTTTTATATAGTGATAACCATGCATTACAGTTTGTGACTCAACAGGAAAAGTTGAATTAGAGGCATG
>SNQJ01S0106216.1:35575-49448 GCA_010110895.2 Picea sitchensis | reverse complement strand
TGTACAAAAAGGATGAATCGAATAGATGAGAGAACACTATATTTTTACATATAAACCAAAGAAAAAATCCTTATATGAAAACTTGCACATTTATAAATTAAACATTTAAAACGATGTAAAGTTTTAAAGAGTCCATAGACTCTGTTACAAAAAGGATTTCTTATAAAAAGATTCGTGATAGGAATCTGAATTCATCTTGGGTTGAAATCCAACCCCTGTTTCATACCAAGACTTCAAAAAGCATGAAAGGCATATTGGTTTTGAAACCAACCATAAAATGCATGTTAAAAACATAGTAGATAATAGGATATGTGTACTTGGATGCGAAGAAACTGAACCATGATTTTGAGATAGAGTAAGGCACCATTTTAATCTAGAGTACATGTCAATAAAGATAATAATGTTAATATATTAATCTAACCGGTGGTAAAAATATTTACAAATAACACAAAGAGCTTCAAACACTTATCTCGGAGCATCCCTATTTCCCCTGAAAACCTTTTAAGACAATTCACACCGACCAAATCAACTTACCGCAGTCTAGTTTAAAACCCAAGGAAGAAATAGGTAAGTTCAACCTTGTAACAACCCTAGCTCGTTATGAGTCCAAGTGAAGTGAAACGTGCAATTTATTTTTTGTTTTTAGGCAGGAAGGCAACGACGACAAGAGTTGAACCAGACAACCTGATGACGAACACATGCAGATAATGAAACAACAAAAAAAATGACTCAAACTCTAGCACATCAGGAAAATGGACAAACCATACGTGATCTAAACAATGACTATCCTCCCTATACAAACAAGAAAACACCTACAAGCTAAGGGACAACATCATTACGACGGGAAACGCCCATATCAGGAAGAAACAATTCATCCAGGTTACCGTTGCCTCTATCTATCGGGGCACGCAATGATCTCCTCATCAAGAATCATGTCGTCACAAGGATATAGGTGTGATGGTAACTCTAGCGCAACATACACATCTAGACAAGAAACCCAAGAAGGATCCCAAGCATTAGGATACCGAACTGGCTGTCAACATACAAGAAGATTGTGCCCATGACATCCAATCGGTAAGTCAACACAGCGTAAGGAAAATTTGGCTACCAAAACAAACAGACATCACAATAAATCCTTGGCACAACAATTCTATTGCTAACGTATCAATTGAAGGACGTGATTATCCATCGATGAGGTAATCTCTCGAGAATCCAATTATTGCATTCAATGCAAACTGCTTCCCTCAAATAGAGTAAAAATAAATTGACCTTTAACTGACTATAGGACATCCTATCCCAGACACTACACTTAGGACTTGAATCCATCTACCTAATTCCATTTACCCATAAGAAACAACCTTTAACATGCAATAATTCATCAAATAATGCCACCCTTGAAATGCAAACATATACTTAAATAAAACAACCCTTAATCAAAGTCACCATGACTTTCAACCCCAAGTGAAGGACATATATGGTTTGTATATAAATAATTATATATGTAATCTCATAAATTCCAATAGTCAAATTAATATGTGATTTAGTGTAATCTGCACGCCTTCTATAGTTAATTAAATAAGTGATGTGTAGGCAGTTGTGTATAGTTATTTAATATTGAGGGGGGAAATTCTAAAACTAAATAAGTAAATTGTTTAATGTTTTTTTTTTTTCAACATTCACCTCCAAAATACTCTGTATTGTATTAAATTGTTACATAAATTTTCTACCCAATAATCCAGACTTAAATATTACAAACGAAGGACTTAGTGCTATGTTGATTGAGGTACAACCAGGATTTTTTAAATCAAGGAGAAGGTAAGTCCCGTTAAATGATAACACCGACATTAATAAAAGTGGAATTTTTGTCTAATTATTAAACTTGTTGAGGTGTAAAATAGCAATAAGGATAAGACTATAGTTACTGCACTAAAAGAAATATAGTTCACTGACAACCATAGATAAACTAGCAATAGTACAATCATTGTCAATTAAATGCTGTGAAAAAGCTATTGCCATCTACTAAGCATGAAATAGTTGGCATATATGATAACTCTGATAAAAATTAACTACTAATAGCATAGCCACATAACATAATTGTGGTTGATCAACGTCGAAAGGTTGATAAGATGAAAATAATCCTTAAAAAAATATATTAAATTTTATTATTGATTAACAAATAAATGGTTGAGCTTCATTTATTTGGTGTTAATATTTTAATTTATGTTAATCAGTTAGCTATCAAAGTAATTTTTAAATATGATTAGGTAAATGTAAAAAAGTAAACACATAAACAGATGTCTTTATAATAGCTAGGAATTTAATGATTGAAATCACAGCCATTTATTTTGTGTGACTACTAAGAATATTCCAGCCATAATTAATCATGTCCATAGAAAACTTATTAAGTAATAAATCCCTATTAAATCTGCCCATTGTCAATAGGTATACGCCTTTCGGCGTAACAATCATTGTCAATTAAATGCTGTGAAAAAGCTATTGCCATCTATTAAGCATGAAATAGCTGGCATATATATGATAACTTTGATAAAAATTAACTACTAATATAAAACGTAGACATTCCATTCCATGAAAACGCAGACGTATATAACGATATCACCCATGATTCAATATGCTATCCCTCGTTGGCATTGTATAATATAACTTCATTGCACAGTAACACTATAATTGGTCAGTCATTCCATGGCACTCTCGCTGTCAAGAGATGTATGAATTCAATGTACATTAACACTCTAAACAGACTGGAAGGTGACCGCTATAATTTAACTACAATTTCGCTATCCACAAACGATATCCTAAAATCAATTGATACATAATCCGGAGTTATCACTGTATTAAAACGCATTCTAAAATGTAAGCAGAAAACGTTGCCGATATGTATGCTAAACAAAAGTCTAAAATGAGCTGGGAAAGTAGTATTTTAAATTGTTGAGTAAATACGCCAGTTAGTATGTATTGACTTGCAGATTAAAGTCACGATGAAGCATTTAAATCGTCGAGGGTAATTTGCCAGTTTATGCGAAATAAAAATTTGCGGAGTACAGTGATAAAATTAATTCATCTTTCCAAAAACATGTAAAACTCTAAAGGAAACACATGTATCATCATCCCAACGAAGGATAAAAATGCATAGAGAACTCATTAAAACACCGAGGTTATTAAAACATAGTGAACAAAACGCTGAGGTCATTAATACGCAGAGGTGATAAAAATGCAGAGACCATAGAAATGCAGAGATAAAAAAAAACGCAGAGGTAAATAATTGATGTGCATGGTTCAATGTGTAAAGACTTGGGGAAAATGATTTGAGCTAAGTGAAACACATACCAGAAGGAGCGCAACCGCCTTGAACAAATTGGGTAAAAATGAAGGCAACTTCTTAATGTAAAAATGAAAGCAAACGCTAAGTGAAAACGAATCAGATTCCAAGTAAATCTCAGTGGGGAAGGGCCACGAACGTCATAAAGGAAAACTATGGGTAAGGAGCCACGAGAATCATGGTGAATATGTCATGTAAAGGATGAGTAAAGACGTCAAAAACTCAGAGATGATCCATCACAGGAAAACCCAGAAGAAAACAACCACAAAAGTGCAGAAATCTGACATTCAAGTCTCAGGGGTTTATCCAAGATTCAACAATTAAAACACGGAGAAAATTGAAGTTTTAATCAACAGTGTGCAGAGATAAGTAAGGTAGACAACGGCGATATTTTTTATCCTTCGCTCATCATCCACGCATAGAAAAGAAGGGAATTAGAATCTATAGGTCTTTATGCATCGAAGTGACGACCGTCAATTCGGCTCCTGGCCGACTACTCAGGCATGGACTAATGATCTAGGGATGAGGACGAAGATAAGGCTCAACATCTTCAAATAATCAATAAACAAAACAAAACATTCACAAAAATCAAGGATAAGTGGCCAAGAAAATCAATTTGTTGCAGCGAGCGAAAAGATATAATGACTTAAGTTCTCGATTAAAAACGCTAAGTAACACACATTTCTTCACATAATAAAAGTAGAGAAATGAAAGTGAAAGAACCATATTGATATACCATTCGATTAAAAGAATGCATACTGTAGCCCAAGGTGACAACTCTGAGTCATTGTCCTGCACGCCCCGTGCAGCTCCTGCTTACCGACTGATGAGACTTCACCAATACCACCCAACCAACGTTAGGGGTACTCTTCTTTCCCCTTAGCACCTCGAGCCGCAAAGGGTCCACGCACACTAAACTAGAGAACAACTAGCTCTCAGCTCACCTCGCAAGGTCGAGCTACCACTCCTCTCCGAGCTGGGTATCCCAACTCCCACAAGATAATTCAGTCAATTCAAAATTTCTGTAGCGTAACATTACGCATAAATGAGGAGATACATCCTCCTCCTCCTCCTCCTCCCTCCTTTATATAGAGTTTCTAAGTCATTTCTTTCCCAATTTCTCATTTAATTTATTGTTCAATAATTTAATTCAGAAAAATCCTCCCCGTACATGTGTCACCCATCCCTTTTGTTGCACTAGAAATTAATTGCATTAATTATTTAATTACTCCTATTTCCATCACCCACCTAAAAATTCCTAGAATCGCTCCTAGGTGTCCCCAAATTCCCTTATACATTTTAATGACTTACCCCCTAACTAATTTACTAGTTGAGTTAAATTTAGAAAGTTCTTAAAGGAAAGATTCCTTACTAAGTCAGTCATTCTGGTTTTTTTTTTTCCCTTTATGTTTCCCTTTCTCTTTATTTTTCTCCCTTTTTCCCTTAGTTTCCTAAATTTTTTAAATTTCCCTCTTTCACTTTTTATCTAAAACTCAAATGAGCAAGTGTAGAATTTGCAATTTTTCCCCTTTTTCTTTTTAGTTAAAACTTTTAATTAGCATATGTAACAAACAATCATTTCCCTTTTTAAAAATTTAATCCCTCAATATAATTTGATTTTAATAAATTAATTGAATTGCTTACCCCATTCTCGTCACATGTTTAATTATGATTATATTATTTTTTTTGCACAAGTATTACTCAGACCTAGATTTTAATTTCCTAGGTTGGACGACGTTTTTATTAGGGAAAATGTTTTTAAATCTTTCTTGTCACATCATTTGTTCTAAAGCCGTCTAGGTTTATTCACTTATTAGTTAAAAATGTGACTTTCCCTTCATGACGCACTAGGTTCTCTAAGGGTTCCACTCGCCTCATTTTGTTTTCCTTGCATGACGTGCCCTTCAGGATGCACTATGTGTTCCAAGGGTGCCACTCACGTCTTTTTGTTTTCCTTGCACAACGCACCCTTCAGGATGCACTACGTGCTTCAAGGGTTCTACTCGCCTCCTGACTGACTTGGTAGACATCAAAAACCCTTGGAGTCAAAAATTCACCAGGTGATCTTGTGGGAGACTAAGGGCCTCTAAGGAATAGGGCCCCTACCTTATTGCACTTCCCTTAGAATAATCGTGAGTGACTGTCATAGTCTGCCCTCACGACATCGTGGGTTTTCTCAAACTAGGTAATCGTTAACCTACAGTTCGAGCCATGGTAGGAATGCTAGTAGGTTGTGGTAGGGATGTTGTCCACACCTCTCCTTCAATGTCTTTGGTTATCGTGAATGACCCCTCTACTCCACATGCGAGTCTGGTCGACAAGATATCGTTAGCCTACATCATCAACGAATCATGTCAGAAATAAAATCCATAATCATAACATCTAATCAGATGCACATATGTCATATATACAGTTCAATCAAACCCCAATAGTCCACTCCGTGAATCAATCCAGAGTCCAAGGGTTTCATCGATGCCTCTGCATCCTCGAGGTCCAAATCCTGCACACTCAGGAGAACTGAGTCAATAGAACCTATCTAAGTCAATACAACAAAATAACATATAATCACATCCATAATGCCTCATAATCATAATCAACGACCAATAGTATAATAATTCAGATCACTTGCAAGCAAGTGTCCTCAAAGAATAAGTTCACGCAGTGTGCACAAGAGAGGGATGTTACATACACCCCCTCTTGGTCTAAACTTTGTCCCAAAGTTTTATAGTAGAAAAGTGTCAAAATAATGTGTATCATAGTATCATAAGTCTCTCTATCAAACATAAAAAGGAAACTACTGGCACATATCATATGCATCCTCCCAGGTCGTAGAGTGTGGACTATAGTTTTCTGACTGAACCTTGACCTGATCTACTGTTTGACACCATAGTTGTCAAATGCGATGATCCAAGATGAGGATTGGCTCGACCGTGAGCACACCATCATTTGACACCTGCAAGGTGATCAATTCAAAACATGTGTAGGATCACTAATCATAATATCTCAAACATAGACGTGAAATGCATCGTGCATATGCCTCAAAGACTCAGGAAAGGCTATTCATAATCTCGTAGGATTCCACGAACCTAGGAGATAGTTTAACCCCTTTTTTAAACTTGATTGAACTCGAATGTGGTTTTAGCCGCAATAACACTCGATCGCCACATCGTAACTTTGGTCGACATGACATGCATCGACATAACTCTCCTGTCGATCTCGCGCTTCCTTCATCCTTTATCTTATAGTTTTCTTTTAATATTTCATTTCTTGGATTGCTTCCAGTCCCACTAGGATCCTATCCTCAAGCCGATCCCAACTCAAAGGTGTCTAACACAGTCGTCCATAAATAAACTCGCAGGGCACCATCTTAATGGGTTCTTTGGCAACTGTTTTTATATGCAAATTCTACCAGTCGCAAGAATTCTTCCCAACGCTTATGTTGGTCCATAACGTACATGCACAACATGTATTCTAAGATTTGGTTTGTTTGTTTGGTCTTTCCATCTTTCTCTGGGTGATACGTAGTACTAAATTTAAGTTGGGTTCCCAAGGCCTCTTGGAAACTAGTCCAAAATCATCCAGTAAACATTGATCCTCGATCAGACATAATCCTCTTAGGCACGCCATGCAACCTCACAATCTCACTAATGAAAACTCTAGCTATGCTAGGTTCCTAATACGTCATACACATAGGAATAAAATGATAACTCTTTGTTAAAGCATCAAATACCACAAAATTGAGTCATGTCTCCTTACCGTCAGTGGAAATCCAACAATGAAATCCATCGAAATGACCTCCCATTTCGATTCAAGAATAACGTGTGGCTATATTAATCCTGCTGGATGTATATTCTCATCCTTTACCTGCTAACATTCTAGACATCTGGACACATAGTTGACTATGTCTTCCTTCATTCCCTTCTAGAAGAATAAGGGTTTAAGGTTTTCCCTCATCTTCGTGACCCCTGGATGGGCCATGTACACTGCTCTATGAGCCTTGTTTAGGATCAAACTCCTCAATTCGTCGTTCGGTGGTACGTAAATCCAATTTATAAACCTCAATAATCCATCACCATCAAACGTAAATCCTTCAAATTGTGGTACCATCATAGTGTTTTGTCCAATAAAATCCTTGACCTCTTTGTACCAGTCATCGTCACACTGTAAAGTTAGAATTTTTTTGCGTAGATTCGTCTAAAGTGGCAACACTAAAAAAATGCGTGGTCTCTGACTCAATGCATCTACCATTCAGTCCATTGTTCCTTTTATTTAAGTAATCTTGAAGTCGTACTCACTAAGAAATTCCGACCAATGTCGTTGTCGTGTGTTCAGGTTGGTTTGTGTAAAGATGTATTGGAGTCCATAGTGTTCCATTTTTAGTTCAAATTTTCATCCAAAAAGGTAGCATATCCAAACCTTCAAGGCATATACAATTGCTAACAACTCCAAATCATGCATCGCATAGTTCTCCTCATGCCTTCTGAACTTCCTCGAGATGTAAGCAATCACCTGAACATCTTGCATAAATAATCCACCTAAGCCTTCCTTAGATGCATCAGTGCATACCAATAAGTATGCATCCATGTCAAGGACCTTTAGTATCGGTGTTTTTATCAACAACTCCTTGAGCCTTCAAAATTCCTCCGCGTATTTCTCGATCCAAAAAAACTTCTTATTCTTCTTCTGCAATTCTGTGATCAGATTTGCTATCTTCGAAAATCCCTCAACGAACCATCGATAGTATCCTGCTAAACCCGTGAAGCTACGCACTTGTGGACATTCATTGGCACATTCCTTTCCATAATAGCCTCGACCTTTGTTGGATCCATGATGATACCTTCATCGGAGATGACATGCCCTAAGTAGTGAATATTCGATTGATAAAATGAGCACATGGACAAATTCCCAACAATTTGTGCTCTCGCAGACACTGTAGTACCAAGCGTGAGTGCTCATCATGATCCTCCTTCATCCGATACTAAATCAAAATATCATCAATGAATTCTTGGATGAACTTGTCCAAGTACTCGCGGAATACCCCGTTCATTAAAATCATAAATACCCCTGGGTAGTTTGTCAGTCCAGACAGTAAAACAATAAAATCGTAATGTCCCAACCTCTTCTTAAAAGCGGTCTTCGGGACGTCATCCTCCTTGATCCGTAATTGGCGGCACCCTGATCACAAATCGATCGTTGAAAACATCGTCTCACCCTTCATATGATCGAACAAATCATCGATCCTTGGCAATAGATATTGATTCTTTATCGTGGCCTTTCTCAAATGATAGTAGTCAATGCAAATTCTCCATGACCCATCCTTATTTCATATGAAAATAATAGGGGAACCCCATGTTGACACGCTTGGATGTATAAGTCCAAGGTCCAACAACTCCTTTAGTTTCATTCTCAACTCCTGTAGCTCTGGGGTTGACATATGATAAGGAGTTCTCACTATTGGTTCAGCCCTCGGTTTTAGGTCTATGGTAACTCCTGTGGGAAGACATCCTAAGTAACTCCTGCAGGAAGACGCCCGCAAACTCTCTCACCATAGGAAGGTGTTCTAGACCTTTCGCTACTCCATTCTCGTTTAACGCAAGGATATTATAAAGATTACATCCCTTGTGCATGCTCTTCCATAACTACAATGAAGAGATAAACCTCAGGGAAACTCCCTGGTTCCAACCTACAATCATTCATCTATGTCCCTCATCATTGACCAAGCTCAATAGTTTAATCGTATAGTTGAGGATTGTCTCATGTGATTCCAACTAGTCCATACCGATCACGACGTCATAAGATCCTAATATCATGACATATAGGTTGGCTCTAGTGACAAAATATCCTACGTTAAGGGTACAATTAGTAACCTTTCCTCCAACCTTTTGTTTGGCTCCCAAAGCCATCTCTACAAAGCTAAACTCATCATGTTCGACTGCCTTTACCTTAATCCTTATTACCGCTACACCAGAAATGAAACTTTGAGTAGCACCAGGATCTATCAAATACTAAGGGTTTGGTCAGTGATGGTACATGACGTCTCAAGCATAGTCGACTGGTGCTATGCCTGGTGGTTATTCACTGCTACATGAATCATATGGGACTTTCCCAAAACTCCCACGGTAGTGGGTTCGGATGATACAGATGCTCTGGCCCTTTCCTCTAGGTAGTAATGTTGGTAATGTGGCTCCCCACAATCCAAACACTTTCTTCGGTCCAATATTCTTGGTGCCCAAAGTAGAAGTTAAATTCTAACAATAAGGCCAAACTCAAGCTTCTTGACCCTAAGTTTCTAGGTAATTTGATGCAGAGGATACTAAAGCATCTCCAAAACAACCTTGTACTAGGGCACCATGTGGTTGTCTTGTCGCAAGGCGTCAAAATTGTTGAGTTGATGCTCAATGAATTCCTCAGAAAGATACCTCTCCTGAAACCATTCCTCGAATAGTTCCCATGACACGTTGTCGACAACCATGTTCAAATGTGGCAGGAGCGTCTTCCTCCATAGAAGATCTCTCCCCTTCGATTGAAAGACCACCATATGGACCTTCATGCTAGAGGTTTCAATTGCGATGTGTGATGCACAACACCTTTCTCTATAACCATGCCTCGAAGACACAACCATCCACGACACTCGTGGACTCGAGAATTCAACTCTCTCAAGTTTTCGGTGCATGCTAACAATACTGGCTAGGGTGTGCTATGGACCCTCACGGGTACAGGTGCCCTGGGCTCAATTTAGTACCGATGGTGAATCAAGGCCCTTTGACATTACCTGGAAGGGCCTTGTCAGACCATCATCATCCCTTACAACAAGAAGATCCATCTCAAGGACTTGTTCTTCCCCTTGGGGATTTGACTCTGAGGGTGCGATGACTTCTGGAGGCATCGCACCTCCTTCCACAACACCACGTTGCGAACCTCCATGGCATCCTTTAAATGCGATCACCACATCGACATGTTAAGGTTTTTAATTAATGAAAGGGTTAATACTCATGGATTTACTACAGTGGAAATCCTTGAGATCCAATGTCACAGGGTTAAACCCGCTCTGATACCATATGTAACAACACTAGCTCGTTACGAGTCCAAGAGAAGCGAAAAGTGAAATTTTTTTTTAGGTTTTAGGAAGGAAGGAAACGATGACAACAATTGAACCACACAACCTGATGAAGAACACACACAGATAAAGAAACAACAACAACAATGACTCAGACACTATCACATCAGGCAACTGGATGAAAAATACATGATCTAAACAATGACTACCCACCCGATATAAACAAGACAATGCCTACAAGCTAAGGGACAACATAATTACAACGAACACCACCCATATCAAGAAGCACAAATTCATCCAGGTTATCATTGCCTCTATCTATTAGGGCATGCAATGATCCCCTCATCAGTAATCATGCCATCACAAGGAGATAGGCGTGATGGTAACTTTGGCGCAACATACACATATAGACAAGCAACCCAATAAGGATCCCAACCATTAGGAGACCGAACTGACTATCAACATACAAGAATATTGTGCCCCTGTCACCCAATCAGAAAGTCAACACGACGTAAGGAAAAATTGTCTACCAAAACAAACAGACATCACAATAAATCCTTGGTGCAACAATTCTATTGAAAACGTATCAATTGAATTATGTGATTATCCATCGATTAGGTAATCCCTCGAGAATCGAGTTATTGAATTCAATGCAAACTGCTTCCCTCAAATAGAGTAAAAATAAAATGACCTTTAATTGACTACAATACATCCTATCCAAGGTGCTACACTTAGGACTTGAATCCATGTCCCTAACTCCGTTTAACCATAAGAAACAACCTTTAACATGCAACAATTCATCAAATAATTCCACCCTTGAAATGCAAACATATACTTAAATAAAATAACCCTTAATAAAAGTAACCACGATTTTCAACAAGAAGGGAAGACATATACGGGTTGTATATAAATAATTAAATATGCAATCTCATAAATTCCAATATTCCAATAGTCAAATTAATATGTAATTTAGTGTAATCTACACGCCTTCTATAGTTAATTAAATAAGTGATGTGTATGCAGTTCCGTATAGTTATTTGATATTGAGAGGGAAAATTTTAAAACTAAATAAGTAAACCATTTAATTTGTTTTTTAAACCTTCACCTCCAAAATACTTTGTACAATTAAATTGTTACAAAAACATTTTACCCAATAATCCAGACTTGAATATTACCAACGAAGGAATAGGCGCTTTGTTGATTGAGTTACAGCCGAGCATTTTTAAACCAAGGAGAAGGTATGTCCTGTTAAATGATAACATCGAAATTAATAAAAGTGGGATTTATGTCCAATTATTAAACTTGTTGAGGTGAAAAATAGCAATAAGGATAAGACTGCAGTTACTGGGCGAAAAGAAATATCGTTTACTAACAACCATAGATAAACTAGAAACAGTACATTCGTTGTCAATTAAAGGATGTGAAAACGCTATTTCCATCAATTAATCATGAAATAACTATCATATATATGATAACGCTCATAAAAATTAACTACTAATATAAAACACAAACATTCCATTCCATGAAAACGCAGATGTATATAATGATATCGCCCATGATTCAATATGCTATCCCTCACTGTCATTGTATAATATAACTTCGCTTCACTGTAACACTATAATTGGTCGGTCATTCCATGGCACACTTGTTGTCAAGAGCTGTATGAATTCACTATACATTAACACTATAAATCGACTGGAAGGTAACCGCTATAATTTAACTACAATTTCACTGTCCACAAACTCTATCCTAAAATCAATTGATACATAATCCGCAACTGTAACTGTATTAAAACACATTCCAAAATGTAAGCAGAAAACGTCGTCAATATGTATGTTGAAACGAAGTCTAAAATGAGCTGGGAAAGCAGTCTATTAAATTGTTGAGTAAATTTGCCAATCAGTATGTATTGACTTGCAGAGCAAAGTCATGGTCAAGCATTTAAATCGTAGAGGGTAATTCACCAGTTTATGCGAAATAAAAATTTGCAGAGTAGAGGGATAAACATAATTCATCTTTCCAGACACATGTAAAACGCTGAAGGAAACGCATGTATCATCATCCCAACGTAGGAGAAAATTACATAGACAACTCATTAAAAAACCGAGGTTATTAAAACATAGTGAACAAAATGATGAGGTCATTAATACGCGGAGGTGATAAAAATGTAGAGACCATAGCAACTCAGAGATAATAAAAGAAAAACATAGAGGCAACACAAAATGAATTTCGCTGGCAAGGATTTACATCGAGGTAAAGACTTGTTGTACATGATTCACTATGTAAAGACTTGGGGAAAATGATTTGAGCTAAGTGAAATGGATACCAGAAGGAGCGCAACCATCATGAACAAATTGGGTAAAAACGAAGGCAACTTCTTATGTAAAAACGAAAGAAAACGCTAAGTGAAAACGAATCAGCTGCCAAGTAAATCTCAGTGGGAAAGGGCCATGAACGTCATAAAGGAAAAATATGGGTAAGGAGCCATGCGAATCATGGTTAATCTATGGTGTAAAGGCTGAGTAAAGACTTCAAAAAATCATAGATGATCCATCACAGGAAAACACAGAAGAAAACAATCACAAAACGTGCAGAAATCCGACATTCAAGTCTCAGGGATTTATCCAAGATTCAACAGTTAAAACGTGGATAAAATCGAATTTTTAATCAACAGGGCACAAAGATAAGTAAGGTGGACAGCGGGAAATTTTTTTATCCTTCGCTCATCATCCATGCACAGAAAAGAGGGGAATTAGAATCTATAGGTCTCTATGCACCGAAGTGAGGACCATCGATTCGGCTCCTGGCTGAATTCTTAGGCATGGCCTGATTTTCTAGAGATGAGGATGAAGATAAGTCTCAGTTACTTCAAAAAATCAATAAAAAAAAAGAACATTCACAGAGATCAAGGATCGGTGGCCCAGTAAATCAATTTGTTGCAGCGAGCATAAAGCTATAATGACTTATGCTCTCGATTAAAAATGCTAAGTAAAACACCTTTCCTTTCACAATAAAAGTAAAAAAATGAAAGTGCAAGAACCATATTAATCTACCATTCAATTAAAAGCATGCATACCATAGCCCAAAGTGACAACCCCGAGTCGTTGTCCCACGTGCTCCATGCAGGTCCCGCGTGCCGACCGATGAGACTTCACCGGTACCTCCCAACCAACGCTAGGGGTACTCTTATTCCCCCTTATCCCCCCAATCTGTAAAGGGGCCACGTACACTAAACCAAAGAACAACTAGCTCCCAGCTCGCCTCACAAGGCCAAGCTACCACTCCTCTTTGAGCTGGGTATCCCATCTCCCACAAGCTAAGTCAATCAAGTCAAACTTTATGTTAAGGTCCTAACCCGCACACAGGTAGATCAATGTATTCGGATGTAATAAAGGTCAATATTAATAAGACCTTTCAATAAAATAGAATAAGGCGGATGTAAGAAGACCTAATAGAAGCTTCCGCTTCTAGAAGGATCT
>SNQJ01S0106216.1:4138-21281 GCA_010110895.2 Picea sitchensis | reverse complement strand
GTTGCACTTTCTTCCATAAAGCGCTTCGAATGGGCTCATCTTCAATGATGCATGATACCCATTATTGTAGGCGAATTCTACCAAATGCAGTTAGTCTTCCCACCTTGATGGTTTATCCATCACATACATTCTTAGCATGTCTTCTATTACTCTATTCACTCTCTATGTCTGTCCATCAGACTCAGGATGATACGTTGTACTAAAGTTCAGATTCGTTCTGAATCCTTTGAATAGTCCTTTACAGAAATTCAAAAAGAATTTCGAGTCCCTATCAGACACAATTGTCATAGGAATTCCATGCAAGCCTGCAACTTCTTTTAGGAAAATGTCAGCAACATCTGCTACTCTGTGGGTGGTTTTTAGTGGAATAAAATGGGCAGCTTTAGTAAGCTTGTTCACCACCACGATGATTGAATCATACTTCTTGCTTGTTCTAGGTAGTCCGGTGATAAAATCCATTGTAACCACGTCCCATTTCCATTCAAGAATAGGTAAAGGCTGCAGCAACCCTGCTGGGTGCTTGTGCTCGACCTTAACCTTTTGGCACTCCATACATCTGGTGATGTATTCCGCGATTTCTTTCTTCAAACCCGACCAAAAATAATGGCCTTTGACTACTTCCATAGTCTTCTGATATCTAGGATGTCCAGCATAAGCCACGTTATGCATCTCCTTTAGAATTGCCAGCTTCAATTCTCAGACATTGGGTACATACACTCTGTTTTTATACAGAAGTAAGCCATCAGCTCCCATGGTGTAACCTTCCTTGGGCTATGGTTCTTCACACTACTGTAGTTTTGCTACAAGGCCTTTGTACTGCAAATCAGTATTTGCAGCTTCCAAAATTCTGTCTTTCATCTCAGTCCAGTACATGCTAATGGTTGTAGCATGTAATTCATGCACCTTTCTGCTGAGTGCATCAGCCACCTTATTTTCTTTCCCCTTGATATGCTTGATATCAAAGTCATATTCTCACAAAAGCTCCAGCCATCTGATTTGCCTGGAATTTAAGGTCGGCTGATCAAATAAATACTTTAGACCGTTATGGTATGTTCTCAACTCGAATCTATTGCCCATGAGGTAATGAATCCATTTCCTCAAGGCGTGGATGATTGCTTCCAGCTCTAAATCGTGAGTGGCATAATTCTTCTCATGTTCCTTCAACTTTTGAGACTCATAACAAATTACAAATCCTTCTTGGCTGAGAACTCCTCCCAGCCCCTCCTTACATGCATCTGTGCACACTACATAATCCTTATTTGGATCTGCAATCTTCAGGATTGGAGCACTGGTTAGCAGCTACTTCAATTGCTGGAATATGCTCTCACATTCTTCAGCCCAATGGAACTTCTTCCCCTTCCTTTGCAAGGAAGTGATAGAATGGGATATCCTTGAAAATCCGGCTATAAACCTCCTATAGTAGCCTGCCAGACCCATAAAAGATCTAACTTATGCCACATTCCTTGGTGCTGGCCATTCTCGAATGGCTTGTACCTTTTCAGGATCCACAACCATCCCTTCTTCATATATTATATGTCCCAAGTAATGGATCTACCTTTTGTAAAATGAGCAGTTGCTCAGTTTTTCATACAGCTAGTATTCTATCAACACCTGCAACACCATTCTTAGGTGTTGTTCATGTTCTTCCTCTGTCTTGGAATACACCAAGATATCGTCTAGGAAGACTATGACAAACTTGTCCAAATAATCTCTGAACACTCCATTCATTAAGCACATGAAAACAATAGGCACGTTGGACAATCCAAATGGCACCACTGTGAACTCATAATGACCATACCTTGTTCTGAAGGCGGTCTTGTTGATGTCCTTATCCTTTATTCTCACTTGGTGATATCCTGATCGGAGATCTATTTTCGAAAATAGTTTTGCATCCTTCAACTGATCAAAAATATCATCAGTTCTTGGCAGAGGATATTTGTTCTTGACAATGACCTTATTCAACTGTCGAAAATCAATGCACAACCTCAACGTCGCATATTTCTTCTTCACGAATAGGACTGGGGCTCCCCACGGTGACACACTGGGGTGAATGTAACCTTTCTTTAGTAGCTCTTCGAGCTGCAATTGCAACTCCTTCAGCTCTGGTGTACTCATTCTATAAGGAGCCTTCGAAACTGGAGCTATTCCAGGCATCAAATTTATAGAAAAATCGATGTCCCTCCTCGGAGGTAGTCCAGGTACCTCTTGAAATACATCCTTGAACTCCTTGAGTACTTTATGATCTTCCAGATTCGATACTACATCTCGAGATGCTTCTTCCACCTAAGTTGCATATAATTGATAGCCTTTTCGGTAACATTTCTTCAGCTGCATGGCTGAGATTTCCCTCACAGCCACGGCTCTGGGAATTCCTTGGACTGTTACCTGATTTCCCTCTTCGTTTAGGCATGTGAACCTCTTGTTATGGCAATCCAGAAGGGCATGGTGCTGGTCCAACCAGTCCATGCCAATTCAGCAATCGTATGAGCCTAAAGGCAGAATGTTCAATTCAACCTTAGTGCTCATTCCTTTCATGTCCACTGAACAAGACTTAACCAATTCCGTGACCTTCCTCTTGGTCCCTGTGGCCAACTGCACTAACCAATACTTCTCATGTTTGCTTCTCGTTAGATGCAAAATTTCCACCACTCTAGGATCTACATAACTATGGCTAGCCCCTGAATCAATTAAAATAACAAGTGGTCGGTTGTTAATTGTACCTTCCACTTCAATCATGTGCGATTGAAATTCTGCTTGCTTGTTGTCTAGGGCTGTGTAGATCCTCGACATTCTGCTGCCCATATCCTCCACTGTTTTAGCTTGCTGAATAGTATGGATAGTTCTTGCTTTGTCTTTTCTATGGGGGTAGTCTCTGTACCTATTATTCCCTTTACAACCCCAACATTCCATAGGTGGCGGTCTCGACACCTGCTCACTTTCTTCAACTTTTTTGGGCTCTCTAAAAGATGATTGTCCCCAATGAATGTTTATGAAAAAGGAAGGCGTGTTTCCCTTCTGCCTCTGTTCCTTCTTAAACTTCCTCTGATCATTCCAAACCTTCCGAAGGCTAGGCCTTTCTCCTTGTTGTTCATACAAACATTTTTCCTTTCTTATTGTTTCTTCCATGGTCTTAGGATCATCATATTGAATCTTGTCACTCATGGAAGGTGGCAGTCCACTCAGATATCTCTAAATCTTGACAGCCTCATCTTTGATGAATGGAACATACTTCAGTATTTCTAGGAAACTTCGTTCATACTTATCAATAGTCATGCTCCCTAGATTGAGTTCGAAGAACTCCTTCATCTTTCTATCATAGTATATTTTAGTCAGGTATTTCTTCTCGAAATACCTCTTGAATTCCTTCCAAGTGACCTCTTTCTCTCTGATGTGTTGCACCTGCACAAACTAATCCCACCACATGGATTCTTTTCCTTTCAGTTGGTACATTGCAATTCTTCCTTCTGCATGGGCAGAATAATTCTGCAGTTGGAAGTATTTCTTCATGCCAAGCAACTAGGTCTCGGCATCTTCCTCCTTCTTATGTTCTCCATCGAATGTTGGAGGCTTAATCTTGTTTATCTCCCCTTTCAATTCCTCCTTTCCATATTTTTGATGTTTTCTGGTGGGGGATGGGCTTGAACTACTGTGTGTCTTCCTGTCAGAATGTCTTTGGGAGCGACTAAGATGTCGGCTACCACTCCTCGACCTACTTCTTCTCCCATGGGTTCTGCGACTCTCCGTCGTACTTGAGTCTCTTCCCTTCTCGAGTTTCTTCTCTATTCTTTCTAGGCTCTTAAAAAATTTTAAGTTTAATTCACCCTACCGATCCCTGACTTTCATGAGCTTTCGGCTATCTTCTCGGCGAGCCTTAGCCTCTCTTTGCAATCCTTCAATGATTTTCATTATGTGTCCTTCCTTATCCTTCTCTTTTCCATGCCCATTGGAGTTCGATCCTTTGACTCCCAGGTTAACATCCTTTCCTTCCTGTTCGTCTTCTATTTCAGGGGTAATCTGCACCTTTCCCCACTCCATACTCGACGTTGGTTAACTGGAGTCCTGACCTCCGTTGAACTCTGCACACGCACTGTGCAATTAAATTCGAAGTTTTTCAGGCCATCAAAACTTCACGAACAATCCATAATATTTATAAGCCAATACGAACAAAAACAAACGACATTTCGATTCAAATAAGTTTTCTAAGCTCCCGTTCGGCTCTGCAATTTTCAGGTTTTCAAAACTTTCATTTTTGGCACTTCAGGATTTCGGGACTTCGGGTTTCGAGGTTTCGGCCCATAAGGATTTCAAACTTTCTTTCCTTTCCAAACCCCGACTTCTGAAATTCCGACCTACTTTATCCTTCCGGCCCACATAGCACAGTGCTCACCCACAACTACGGTGGCACGTGGTACGTTCATGAGGGCCCACGTCACTTTTTAACGACGTCATCGGGTCCCACCTCTCTCGATTCTCTTATCGACCCACTGGAACATGGTACATCTCCCTGTGTCCACGTCCATTCCTAGAAAAATCCAACGGTCAGATCTTTCTCAGATCTACATCATCAATCACATCGCACACCTTTAACTGGAGTACAGGTGGTAGAGGGGGCCCCATTTCACACGCCACACTATTCCAGACCCTCCCCCCCCCATTAAACGCAGAATGGCAAGGGGAGTCTGGAACTCACCTGAGCACCGTTGATCAAGGTGAATTAATCTCAACCTTTCGAGAGTTGCACGTCCAATTCCGGACCCCTCCCCCCACCGCTAAAGGTAGAACAACAAGGGGGATCCGGAAATAAACCTCAGCCGTAGATCTGGGCGGGTGGAATCTGGCCATCCAGATATTCTCATTACTTAACTTAATGCACATTCGTGCCCCGGCTTAAAGTCGACACATCTTCCTCACATCTAACAGTCGTCACAGACCCTGATATCCTCCGAAAGAATCTCGTCCATTCATCGGGTTTATCATCACGAGAGTCCTAACTCTCGATCACGGGACTCCCAAAATCTAGATCCATGGTTCCCCGATGTAGTTAATCTCTCGACATGTAACCTCCATCCATCGGACGGTTTAGATCTATCCTGGGGTTTTCACCACGAAAAATCTTGAGCCCTCGTCATCAGGATTCCTGATTCCGCGATTCCTGATTTCCCAAAATGGGTAATCTCACGACACATGGCCTCCGTCCTTCGGATGGTTCATATCTATTTCGGGGCTTTCATCCCTATTCACTGGGGTTTTAAACCTCGGATATCTCCTGACAGATCCAACGACTGTCGGGTTTTCCAGCCGAGATCTGACGACTCAGACGGTTCCTAACTAATTCAGGATTTCATGTATCGTGATTTCCACACTCTTGTGCAATTTCCAAAGGGATTTTAACCCCGTGCACACTTTCCAGATTTAACGGTCATGAGGGTTCACCTTCCCTCCCGAACAGATCCTAAATCTCCTACACTTCCGGTGTGGAGTCCTCTCTCCCTGTGGACTCATACCACACTGGCTTCGGTTTCATAATGCCATTGTACCTCCTGAGCTTTAAAACTCGTCAAGTAACTCCTTGACATTTTGGAGCAAACCAGGGTACGAAATTGGCCTTCCAGACCCAATTTCCCTCGCATTCTCGATCTAAAGAACACTCCACTAGCCCATTTAGGCTCAGTGTTGAAACCTTGGTTCTGATACCAAACTATAGCACACCTTTTATGCTACTAACCACTTTATCGCTCTGATACAAAACTGTAGCACACCTTTTATGCTACTAACCACTTTATCGCTCTAATACAAAACTGTAGCACACCTTTTATGCTACTAACCACTTTATCGCTCTAATACCAAACTGTAGCACACCTTTTCAACTACCATGGCTTAATTGCTATTAAGAGAAGACTATAACACCACTCTATACATGATTCATATAGGTATTATATGATCCATATGCTTTCAACAATTAAACCCATTTAATCTCAGAGTAAATATATTATCTACTACTATAATTAACAATCCATAGAATTTCATAATAATTCATATACACAGCGGAAATCATGATAAAATAAACATCACAGTTCTACAAAACATGATTAAGGAATAATCAGATACTTATCTTTTAACAGTGGTAGATTCCACCAACCAAGTGCAGGCCTTCCACGAACCTCCCAGCCTTAGACCGCACTGCTCATCAGCTGAACAGTAGGTCACCCCCGAGCTAGGAGTAAGCTCCACCCCAAGGAAAGGAATCCTAGGCTAGGCTGAGGTTACAGGGAAAACATCACATAAAATATGGAAGAATTCTTCCCAGGATGCCATCTTACGCCCACTACTACCAGACTCTCATTCCCCACATGCTTGTTTCACCCGGGAGTATACACCTTCACAAGAACAGTCCATCGGTGATAACCTCCCTCTCTGGGTCTCGGCAACAGGCCGGATTAGGAAGTCTCAGAGCCTGAAGCTGGTGCTAGACACTCTCTGGAAGAAACCTCTTCCAGCAACATCCACCTCCCTCACCTAGAGAGAGACCACACATAGGCTCAATCACAACTCGCACTGGACATCAAGCCATGCACAGTCCAGCTCTACGTGGTTACCATAGCCAACGGAAAAGACAAACACGACCTCCAAAATATGCTCAAAAATGGCTTGAAGCCTCATGGAGATGGTTCACAGGAATGCGTGATGAGTAACTCCTGCAGGGGTCGACACAAAATCCACGACTCAGAACAGAGGGTGAGACCGACTCTTTAGAACAACATAGGATTTCCCACTGGTTCAACAATGGCGGAATGGTTTAGGGTCTCGAATTCGGAACAGAGCCTCCATGCATAGGTTCGATCATTCGGATAGAGGATGTGCATGGACTATCAAAGACAATACGAGTTCACGAATCTCAGAACGCACGCGGTATTCTTGCATAGGTTGGGTTGGTCGTATTGTTCAGCGTTCTCTACACGCTCAGGTAGTCAGGTGGAATGGAGGAGCGAGAGCCTTCACGGCTTACCTCATATGTTTTTTTTGCATGCACAAGGGTAGACACTTGTCACCCTTGGAACTGCATGTGTTCCACTAGCATGCATCCCCTTTGCGTGCTTTCCTTTGCCAGGAACTTAGGATAAAAGTAAAACATAAAATGCACATGTCTTTTGGACTAATAGTAAAATATTATTCCCAGGCTTAAGCCCCCTAGGCCTATCCCCTAGGCTACACACTTAGCCCCTTTTCCCACCTTCCAGCCCCTAATTCCTTGCCCACTCTATGGATTCTTAGTCCCCCTTCACTCATTCATCGTGGCCGGTCTGCACATGGCGATGTTTATATTTTATTAATTGTTCTGCATGATTACATATGCAACAGTAGGCTCCTGGCCTTCAACACTTAGGCTTCCTGGCCTAACAAACACATAAGCCTCCAACTTATAAAAACTTGGCTCACTAGCCTATAAAACATAATTACAATTCCTTTCAAAACATGGTTTACAATGGGGCTCGGCCTTGGGAACACTACACAACCTGCTGAAGAGGAAGATCACAGAGCAACCAATTTTGGTTTTGCCTGATTTCAACAAGACATTCCAGGTGAAGAGTGACACAAGTGGATTTGTAATTGGAGCGGTCTTGAGCCAAGATAATAGGTTGGTTGCACACTTCAACGAGAAATTGAATGAAGCGAATGTTAAATACTCCACATATGACAAGCAATTTTATGTTGTCATACAAGTGCTGAAGAAATGGAGACATTATTTGGTTCCCAAAGAGTTTTTTTTGTATAGCGACAATCATGCTTTGCAATTCGTGACTCGACAGGAGAAGTTGAACCAAAAACATGTTAAATGGGTTGAATACATGCATAATTTTACTTTTGTAATTAAACATATTTATGGAACTGCTAACAAAGTTGTTGATGCTTTGAGCAGGAAATGTTTTCTTATGCAGGAATTCAGAGTCAAAACTTTGGGTTTTGATAACCTCAAGGAAATGTAAAGAGATGGTCTAGATATTAAGGAAGCATATAAGGTGTCTCAGAATCCAGTTCTCAGGGACAGGACCCAATGGATTGAATATATGATCCATGATGGATTGTTATTTAGGGGCAATCAACTATGTATTCCAAAATTCTCCATGAGGGAGAATCTGCTGAAAGAAAAACACAATGGAGGATTGGTCGGACACTTTGGCCATGACAAGACGTTCTCAAAATTGAATGGCTCATAATTTTGGCTAGGGATGACGACAGATGTTAAGATATTTGTAGACAGGTGTAGAATTTGTTAGCACACTAAAGGAAGAAGGAAGAACACAAAATTATACCAACCATTACCCATACCAGAAAGGCCATGGGATGTAGTGAGCATGGATTTCATATTTTGACTTCCAAGGACACAAAGAGGATGCGATTCAATCTTTTTGGTAGTCAACAGATTTTCAAAGATGACACATTTTATACCATGCCAGAAAACTAGCGACGCAACTCATATTGCGAACCTATTTTTCAAAGAAGTTGTCAAACTTCACGGCTTGCCAAGGAGTATTATTTCAGATCAAGATACCATGTTTGTGGGACATTTCTGGAGGAATTTATGGAAGAATATGGGGACAAGTTTGTCATTTATCTTAGCGTATCATCCTCAGATGGATGGGCAGATAGAAGTTGTGAACAAAAGCTTGGGAGATTTGTTGAGGAGCTTAGTGACTGAACACCACAATCAATGGGATTGCATTCTTCCATAGGAAAATTTTCTTACAATGATTAAATCAACAGAAGCATAGGGGAGAGTCCATTCCAGATTATATATGGAATGCAGCCAAGGGGAGTTTCTGAATTGAAAGATTTGGAACAAACTGAATTCAGAAGTGCCAGTGCAGAGAAATTTGCAGAAGCAATGAAGGAGCTTCATAGCCAAGTCAAGGGGCAATTGTAGAGTTCAAATCAAGAATATAAGTGCAGAGCATATCAACACATGCGAGAAGTTCAATTTGAAGTTGGTGAAATGATTCTTGCACATCTGAGGAAGGAAAGGTTCCCAAGAGGAAAATATAACAAACTAAAGATGAAAAATATTGGACCAAATTTGGGGCAAATGCATATGAGATTGAATTACCCGATGGGGTCAAAATTTCACCGATATTCAATGTTGCGGATTTGTACCCTTACATAGATGAAGAAAAAGGAGCAAAGGATGAATAGACAAAGGTTCAGTGGACTAAACAAATGCCTATAGCTGAAAATCCACAGATGGAAAGAATAATTGACAAGAAAGTCAACAAAAAGACCAAAAGGAAAGAGTATTTTGAATACTTGGTCAAATGGAAGGGACATCCAGTTGAAGATTCCAGCTGGGAAGATGAAGTAGAAATTCAGAAGCATGGATAGACCGTGCAAGATCTCATGAACAGGAGTTCATGAAAATTTTCAAGCAAGGGAGTATGATGCAGGAGCATCGTAAGTAGTCAAGCGAGCATGGAGGTGAGAGACAGCTGGAAAGTGAAACATGTATTGTTCACGTTTTGAAAACGTTTTGAAAGATTAAAAGGGGCGGATATTAATGTAATAGTTAAGAGGAATGTACTCGCATTTATACTTGCATATTGTAAAATAGATCATGAGCGATTCTCTCTCATCTGTAGAGTGTAGAAGCAGTTATGCATAGTTAATGAAAGTAGGTAGGTTTGAATTAATAGATTATACATTTTGGAGAGTAGGAGGGAAAACGAGTATAGACACCCTCATCTTTGTATCATTGTATTATTAGAATTGTAACAGAATCATAAGAATAGAGAAGAAGAGAAGAGAGAGTTGTAGCAGAGAGCTGTAGAAAAGTCTATGTACAGGAGCTTTGAATTAATATATGAAGCTTTGAATCAGATTTCATGGTGTTATGATGTTTTCTATCTGTACATGGTGAATGGTATGCTTACAGTTGTTTATTCTCTCTAGTTATGCATTTTCTTTAATACTGTGTGTATGTATGATTTCATGTTGAATGTTTGAAGTCTAAGAGAGAAAGAGAATGAGTTTCAATTGTTTCTCATCCTGAGTGAGAGTTCCTGCAAGGAGTATAGTGAAACATCCACAAAGAATGTGTTGATGAAGGCTCAAAGTTTATCTCTGAAATCTCATGAGGGATACCATTGTTCTCATTCCCGCAGAGGTGCAAGTGAAGCACAGAAGTCGTGCAAGGTGTGCGTAGGCTGGTTGAAATCTTAGGAATCATCAACTAAGGGAAGGATTTGAGTATTGTTGTTGCAGGAGGTGCACAGGGTCAAGAAATCAAATACTTAGAAGTATTTGAAGAAGTGTTGCAAGGAGTGCGTGGAGGAACCCTTTTAGAGGTCTGAGTTTGTAAGTGAAATCTCAAGAGGGATAGTACCTTTGAACACTTCAAAGGAGGATGGAGGTGGAACTACTTCGAAGGAAGACGAGTTTTGAAGTCAGCCAGTAGAAGTAAAGTTTAGAAGTGAAAGAACCTTGTTTTATTTCACAGAAGTTGTCCAGGAGCAACGAGCAGTCGAAATTCTCTATGGAGAATTCACGAAATAGTGAGGACCGTGGGATTCCAGTGAATCTGCAAGAAGGATAAGCACTGAATGAATCCACCCTTCGGGAGGTAAGAATCAGTGTGGGCTGTTGATCGTGCTTTGCACAAGCCTTCGGATCATTTCAGCATTTCAGGGATCTTGACGACAAGGATCAGAGCGCAGTGGAACGAATGTCCCAAAATCGTGAGTTGCGATAGGAATTGGTGTAGAGTTCAGGATTTCAGCACATTGGGTGTTGGGAAATAGAGGAGGAAACACTTTGGGAGTGAGAGTCCCGAAAGAGGGAAGGTAAGAGTGACAGGTGGCAAGGATCCATGTCAAAGACAGAGGATGAAGAAGAAGACAGGTGGTGTACTTGTCATCAGGCGGAGTCATGACTTCATTCAGAGATGGGAGTATTGCATTAGGATTCGTGAAGTCGCGGAGTCCTAAATTCTGAATCGGTGGAAAGTTCTGTGAGAATCCAACCTTTTCTGAATACATTTATGTGAATTGACATTTCAGGTTTTGGTGGTTTAAGGAGACGGAAACTCGACAACATAAATCATGATATCGCTAAACCCGAAAGTCCTGAATTTGCGAGGTGCTTGACGTTATTGTGGTTGTGTGGAGGTGAAGCTCATACCTTGTTCCTTTTTTCATAAGGGGGTTTCAGAAGGACCTGTGGATCATTTCATTGAAGGCTTCAATAGGGATCCGAAGAGCCACTTCGGCTCAAGGAGATTTGAACGATCCTGTGAGCAGATCTCGACCTGAGTGTTCGAGTGAGGGTCTGCATCAAACGAGAATGAAAAGTCAAATGAAACACCCTCTTTAAAAAAGTCAAGCATTCAAGAAGAAAAATACTATGTTAGTGAAAACACCAAGCGAAGTGGGTTGAAAGGAATGATCACATAACTTAATAAAAAATACAGAGTAATAATTATAGTGGGAAAGGCCACCTGGAGTAGTGCCTTCATACCAAGAGGTACGCTTTGCTATAGAGTAAACATGAAGAGTAGGAAACGGGTTGAAAACTCAGACCTTTTGGTTTTTGAAAACAATAACCCTCAAAACTATCGAAATGTACCTTGCCAACGTTTGTTAGTAGATCCAGTTGACACTTGTGTTCATCGAACGATGGCAATCAAACTTTACATATCTCTAATTAATAGTCAGATGATTCACCTATGAAACCCATGTCATGAAGTAAAGAATGATTGTGAAAGGAAGGTGTTGATTTTAATTATTCCTCGAGTTTTGTATGAAAGGTACTCGAGTAGAGATAAATGCCTAGGAACATGTAATGTCTAGTTAATGAAATGCATACACCAAGAAAATATATGAGAGACCATGTTTAACTACCATAACTCATTTATAAGAATTAACCTTTAGTGATATGTTTCTCCCATGTGTGCTCAATTTGGGGTTTAAAACATATTACATTTATTTTTATTGAAACAAACAGATATTACTAAGAGTTTAAGTTTTACAACATATTACATTTGTTTTTATTAAAACATAAGGGTATTTATAAGAGCTTAAGTTGTATAACCTTTTTCATATGTTTATAATGGAACATAAGGGTTATCACTTGGAACATAGAATCACCCAACATAAATTGTAATTGTGTTATTCTATTAAATACTTACACTAAGTTTTAACACAACAATCATCACCATTGTTAGAATTGATATTTGATATCAATGTAGCAATAAAAATTGATATAGTTTGTTAGTCAGATTGTTACAATGAAATAGCATGAGGTCTATGATTATAGGGTTACTATGAATTTTATTGACATTTTTTTTTATTTATGCATAAAATTTTGGATTTGTGATAATATGGTATCAAAGATGAAGCTTCAGAACTTGGCCTAATAGGGCTCAACATACTAAAAATATTATGTATATCTATATAGAAGCAAGAAATCTTACACTTTGTTTTTTTTCTTTATTTCTTTCAAAGTAGACTGATAAAAATTCATAAATTTTCTTCTCACTTATTATATATAGGGAAAAAGGAAAATTTTCTTGTTGTATTTCTATATAGAGAAGGACAAAGGTTTCGTTGTCAGGAGAAGGGGGTTCTCATCCTAAACATTAGGATAATGTAGAACAATTTTTTTTTAATTAGGAAAATATCTAGGTAAATCTAAACAAAAGTTGAAATGATAATTAGTCAGAAATGTTACAAACAGTTGAAGATCTTAAGGAAGAATAAAAAAGTGTGAAGGATGATAACAAACATATCATAAAATCACAAGAACAATTAAATGACATATTATTAAACAAATTACATGATCGTGAAAACCTTAAGAATAAAGAATTTGGATCTAATGAAATTGGAAATGAAGGAGGCAAATGAAAAGTAAGAAAAAAAGTATCTTTGGATAGTAACACTGAATCTACTGATGAGAAATTGGATAATAAAAGAAAACATAAATTAGCAAATTCAAGTGAAAGAAGTGATAGTAAACAGTTGGAAACTAAAAAGAAAAGAATGTATTGTGATGAAATCACTAGGGAATTTAAAAATATCAAACCCCTTGTGTTTAATGGTGAAATTGAAATAGGAGAAGAAGTCGAACCATGGATTTCAGGAATGAAGAAATGTTTCCAATTATATAATTATTCTAGAGAGTTAAAAGCAAAAATGGCAATATATAACGTGGTTGGTATAAAGTGGAAAGATATAAAAAAAGTAAAACATATTAAAGTACAATATGTGACTTGGATAACTTTTAAGAAATATTTTAAAATACTATACTTGTCAGAACAATATTACAAAGGAAAGGCTAAAGTATTTTATGAATTAAAAATGGGAAGTATGGCAATGAAGGATTTGTGCAATAAGTTCTTAAGTTTGTTGCATTATGTGACTTATATTATTTATTAAAATCCAAAGATTCAATGTTTTATAAGCTATCTACCTCATGTTTATAAAGAAATAATTTGATATCATAACCCAAGAACTTTAGAAGAAGCAATGACGAAGGAAAAATCTAGTAATGAAAAAAATAAAAACAAAAATCAGAATGTAAACAACTGGAAAGATAAAAAGCATAATAAATTTGAACAAAAAGGAAAAGGAACAAAAATTTAAAATAAGAATTTTGGAAATAATCAAGGAAGTTAATAAGGGAGTAAATATAAAGGTAATAAACCTTCTAATGAATATGGGAATAAGGAAAAAGAACCAGTTACTGTTTATAATAAAAATACAACCCAAAGAGAACCTTTGAAATGTTGGGAGTGTGGTGACCCAGATTATTACAAAGAGTATCCTCTCGGGAAGAAAAATAACAAAAACTTTCATATTTTTTGTGAAGCTTCTACGATGGACGAAATAGAAAGGAACATTCCAAAAATCAACACAGCATTGGAAAATAGACAAGAAGATCATCATACTTTTATGGTGGAAGTATAAGCTACACTAATGAAGGAATCTCTATTTTGATTGACCTTGATGCTAGTTTAAGCTATATTTCACCTAAAGTTGTGAAGATGTGCAAATTACAGAAAAACAAATTTGAAAAGTCATGGTTAGTTCAGCTTGCTACCGGTACAAAAGGAAAGTAATTGAATTTGTTGGCAAGTGTGAATTTTTTATGAATTATTTCAAAACCTATGTTGATTTGAATGTTTTTCCTTTGGGGTATTATGAGATGTTGAATGGTATGAATTGGCTAGAGGAACACAAAGTGATACTGAATTGTTATAAGAAGACATTTTTATGCACAGATGATACTGGTAATAATGTTAATATAAAGAGACCTAAAAAAAATTTGTTCAGGAAATATCAACATTACTGTAAAATATATGTTGTACATGTAGTAGATAACATGGAGGAAAGTGAACAAGTTAATTTTGCAAAATTTCTTGTTTTAAATGAGTTTAAGGATGTATTCCAGGAAGAAATTCTAGGAATACCTCCATAAAGAAATATAGATTTTACTATAAATCTAGTACCTAGTGTGGTACCATCCTCTAAGGCTCCTTATATAATGAAGATCCTAGAAATAAATGAACTAAAGATACAAGTACAATAATTAATAGATAAAATGTATATCCAACCAAATGTGTCTCTGTGGGGAGCACCTATACTTTTTATAAAGAACAATTAGGGTACTTTAAGATTGTGCAATGATTATAGAAAACTAAATAAAATGACTATTAAAAACAAATATCCTTTACCTTGCATTGATGATCTTTTTGATCAAGTAAGAGGAGCGACGATATTTTCTAAAATTGATTTACGTTATGGATATCATCAAGTAAGGATAAAAGATGAAGATATTCATAAAATGGATTTTAGAATGAGGTATGGCCACTACGAGTTTGTAGTAATTCATTTTGGTTTAACCAACACTCTAGCCTCATTCATGTGTTTAATGAATAATATTTTAAGTAAATACTTGGATAAATTTTCCATTGTCTTTATAGATGATATATTAGTATATTCAAAAAATGAGCAAGAGCATGAAGAACATTTAAGGATAATTCTACATGTGTTAAGAGAACACAAATTATTTGCTAAACTAAGAAAATGTGAATTTTATAAAAATAAAATATAGTATTTGGGACATGTTATTTCTAAACAAGGCATTTATGTTGATCCAAATAAAATTAAACGTATTTAATGGAATGGTCTATTCCCAAAGACGTTAATGACATAAAATATTTTATGGGGATTACTATCTCTATTATCTAATATTTATTGACGTCTTTTCAAAGATTGTGTATCCTATAACCTCATTACATAAGAAGGGAATTAAATTTAATTGGATAGAAAAATGTCAAGAAAGTGTTAATCAACTAAAACACCTTCTAACTACTACTCCTATACTAAAAATGGAAGATCCATAGAAATATTTTGTAGCATGTACGGATGCTTGCAAAGAAGGTTTAGGAGGGGTTTTAATGCAATAAATTTATGTGGTAGCTTATGAATCAAGAAAAACTAAAGAACACGAAAAAAAAATTATGCTACTCATGATTTAGAGCTACCTGCTATAATATATGCCTTTAAGATGTGGTGAAACTATCTTATAGGAAGAAAACTTTTGCTGATGTTCGATAATATTAATTTAAAATACTTGTTTGATTAGAAAAATATGAATGATCAACAAGCTATATGGTTATTGTTCGTAAGTGAATATGATTTTGAAATAAAGCATATCCAGGGTAAAGAAAATAAAGTTGCATATGACTTAAGTTGTCATTCAAATTTAGTCTACATGACTGCAAGTAGTAGTTACGAGATAGATTTGGAAGACAAAATCATGAATACTGCGGAAACAGATGAAAATTATAAAATTATAAAACGAAAAATAATGGAAGGTGAAGCAGAAAATGAAGAATCAGATTTCAGAATAAGAAAAAATGGATTATTGATGTATACATGATTCAACTGAAATAAAATTATTAATATCGAACGAAATTCATAAGAAACCATATTCTGGATACCTTAGGTACCATAAAATGATTTCTATGCTAAGAAATGAATTCTATTAACCAAAAATGAAAAGTGAAGTAGTAGAATATTTAGCCAGATACATGGAATGTCGGTAGGTAAAATATGAGCACAAGCACCTAGTTGGCTTACTACAACCTTTACCTATTCCATAATAGAAATGGGCGGTTATTAGTATGGATTTTATAACGGACTTACCTAAAAGTAGTAAACAAAATAATTCTATCATGGTTGTTGTTGATAAATTAAGCAAGGAAGAACATTTTATTCTTGTTAAATCAACTTTTAAAGCCATAAATATTGCTAATATTTTTATGAAAAAAAAAATCAGATTACATGGTGTGCCTAAAGTTGTAATTTTTTATAGAGATGGTAATTTTACAGGTACATTTTGGAAATATTTGTTTAAAGGTTTGGATACCCAATTAAACTTTAGTATTTCTTATCATCCACAAAAAGATGAGCATACTAAAAGGGTAAACCAATTTTTAGAAGATATGCTCAGAATGTATGTAATGGATAAGCCTAATAAATGGGAAGAGTATTTCCATCTTGTTGAATTTTCTTATAACAATCATTTTCAGGATTAAACGAAATTAAGTCCTTTTGAAACACGTTATGGAAGGAAATGTAACACTCCAATTACTTGGAGTATTCCAATGGAAAAATTAATGTTAGGTCCTGATATGTTGAAAGATATGGAACTAATAGTGAAACAGGTACAACATAACTTGAAGGTGGCACAATATCGACATATAAGTTAGGTAGAGTTAAAAAGAACTCCAAGAGATTTCCAAGTTGGAGATCATGTTTATCTAAAAGTAAAACCCAGAAAAGTTTCTTTGAAATCGGGAAATTGTACTAAGTTAGCCAAGATATTGTGGAGCCTTCGAAGTGTTAGCAAGAGTGGTGCCAATATCCTATCAGCTGGAACTTCTGGCTTCAATAAAAGTACATAATGATTTTCAAATTTCTTTATTAAAAAAATATGTGTGTGATGGTACTTGTAAGGTAGCTAGAGAGGTAGTGGAGGGGCCCAGAGGGCCCATAGTGATGATAGTGGAGACCATTCAATGTAAGGTGGACTAGGTCCACTATATTATTAAATAAGGCCCACTATGGTAGTTAGATATAATAAATGAGTAATT
>SNQJ01S0106215.1:55112-67930 GCA_010110895.2 Picea sitchensis | reverse complement strand
ATTTTATTAATTGACCTGCATACATACAAGTATATCACAGGCTCCTGGCCTTCAACACTTAGGCTCCCCTGGCCTAACAAAACTCATAAGCCTACAGCTTATTCAAAACTTGGCTCACAAGCCTATAGAACATATTTACAATTCTTTTGCATATAACATGATCTGTAACGGGGCTCGGCCTTGGGGACACTACAAGGGGGAAGCAGAGTACCCCTATCGTTTGGCTGGGAGGTACCGGTGTAGTCTCTACGATCGAAAAGCAACAAGGCAACGGAGTGGCACATAGCACAGGAGTCATTGTGGCAAGCAACAAGGCAACGATATGTTCATGTACTTAGTAGAGTAGAGTGCTTAGTTGTTTACTGCTGAGATTATGATTGTATGGATGTAAAATGTCATTTCCTCGTCCTTTAAACTCTGCCAGGAAAAAAGGGGGGGTAATTTCTGAAGATTTTCGTTTTTATAATTAGTACAGTTTTAGGGTTTCTGGCAATTTGGTTTTGGGTTTATGGTTATTGTATTCGGGTCCCTGGGCATTGATTTTGGGCGTTCAATCCAAGCCAATGGAGAATATTGTGATGAACAAAGGTACAATTTGTAGACTATTGCTTTATCTAAAAAATAATCTACGGCTTTGGCTCCCTCCTCTGTGAGTCTCCTCCATCTTTCTAGCCTAGTGATTCTATGCAGGAGAGCCAACTATAGTCTATGCTTCCTCCGCCTATGTTTCCATCTCTCTTTGGTACGGGGAAAAGCGGACAAGCTTCTCATACTTTTGCATTTAACTCACCATAGCGGGGATAACGTTCCCTAATCATTTCCTCCGTGAGTGAAGGAACATGAGCACATGTGACCCTGTGAATCAGGCTCTATTTCATTAAGTACGCTGTATGAAGTAAATTTATTGTTGTCTACCTACTATGAATCCCTACTATGGATCGTTACTATTATTTGTTAGGTGGTGGCAGCAATAGGCAAATGATGATGGAGAAACTGGAAAAATTGTGCATGACGAATTGGCATGCAAAATGCCAAGCCGCAAGACTGCAGCACCCACAAACTGCAATTATAGACTGTACAGCCGTGGACTGCAGTGCCACCTGGTAAATAGCCAATGGTATAATTCATTTTAGAAAATACTTTTAACTCTAAAAAATAACCTAAGAAAATTGCAACATACCAGCGGTATAATGTCAAATCAAATCGATTTAAACCAATCGAAAATTCAAGAGAAGAATTTACAAAACTAGGAAAATGTAAGAAAATTCGTGTTTTTGGAAGAAAATTCAAATAATACGTTTATTTGGAGAACTTTGACATATAATTTGTAAAAACACCAAAACGCACCATCTAACCATCTAATTACCAAAAAGAGACCAGATACCAAATAATAGATGGTCAACGATCGTTGACCGAAAACTATAATCCCTAGATGGAGACAGGGACTAATAAGAATGAGAGAAAACTAACTAGTGATTATGAGTGTTGTTTATGTTATGGTTTATGTTATGCATCGATTCACATTTGGATGTTACACTGTTGGAGTGTCTAAAAACATGTATGGGTTGGAGTGTCTAAAAACATGTATTAGGGCAACTAAATATGGTTTATGTTATGCATTGATTCATAGTTTGATGTTACAGTGTTGGAGTGTGTAAAACCATGTATGGGGCCCACTAAATGTGTGCTTACAAGTTTTGTGGAGAAAAGGTTTGCATATGATGTAGGATATGGCTTACATGCTTTAGAGAAGAGATATGAGCCATGAAAATCTGATAAGTGTATAAAAGTTTTTGAGTTTGGTTATTTTTATGGAAAATATTGATGGTTAAAAATATTAATTGATTTTAGGAATTTTTTTATTTTTGAAAATTAATTATATAAAAATAAATAAAAGAAATTGAGAAAGTTAGTATTATATTGTTTTTTTTTTATATGGGATATTTATATATTAACATAGATTTATTTTAACTTTAGATTTATCAATCATTAAAAGAAATTATATGTATTGAGATGTAAATTTTTTGATAATTTAAAATACAATATTTAATGTAAATATTATATTTATAATATTTCTATTTATATGTAAATCTAATCTCTTTTTAAATTTTTACATATTTCTTTTTATTATATGTACATCTAATTTATCTTTTTCATATATATATACATAGATAATTTTATTTATGTTTATATTTAAATTTGACCAATATTATTATTATTATTATATATATATATATATATATTCTTATTTATTATAAGTATGGGATGAAAGAGTGTGTCACCATTTACATATATATATAGATAATTTTATTTATATTTATATTTAAATTTGATTAATATTTATTATTATTATTATTATTATTCTTATTTATTATAAGTATGGGATGAAAGAGTGTGTCACCTTTGTGACACTAAGAAGGTTGAAGATGAAAAACATGTTCTCTTAGATTGTCCAGCCTATATCCATATTAGATCTTATTTTCAAAATATTTGTCACACTACCAACCTTCCTAACCTCTTAACTCAACAAAAGTATGGTGATCTTGGAAACCTTCTCTTAATGCCTTTCCAACACACAACCTAAAAGAACAACCTCTAATGCTTTTCATTTAATAAAGTATTGTTAAGTGGATTATCATCTTTAGTAATTATGTTTATATAATGAAAAAATCTTAGTATTGATATGCATTGAAATTAAAGACAAATTAAAAGGTGCTATTTCCTTATGACAAGTATAATTATGATGACTTATGCATTTTATTGTTTAAAGTTAAGGGATATGACAAGTATAATTCATACCTAACATTTTAGATTGTAATTAAAAAAATATTTAGTTTATATATGAATTAAAGTTAGATGTTATCAAAAAAATATATGATTTATTAAAGGTAGCTTGGCAATAATTATAAGGTAAATTTACTTTATTACTAATACTATTTAAGGTGAAATAATAATACACTGTTTCTAATATTTAAAAAATGGAATTTTGTTTAACATAAATATGTTAATGACTCAAGGATATTGACAAGAAAGAAAGTTTAAATCACAAGCTAAGATAATAGTTAGTTTCACACAAACAGTAACAAATAATAGTTAATTTCACACATAGAGTAACCAATAATTATGCCGAAGATATTTTTAGTGTTAAATTTTGTAGAAAACCTATCAATTGGTTGAAACGTTTTTCAAAACCATCATCCAAAACCACATATTTAGGAAGAGCTTTTGTGAAAAACCTGTCAACAAGTTAACATGTTTGGGAAAACTACTTTTATCATACCATTCTAAACCGCCACTTCTCTGTCTTCACTTTTTAAAGTCCACTTGTACTGTCATTCTAGTTGTTCAGGTCTTCCTCGACACCCTCGTCTGCAAGCGCTCAGCGAGAAACTCCGAGTAGCCTGGAAGTCTGTGACTTCTATTTTGACCAAAACTTAGGTGTCGCTTAGGCGGCTTGAACTAGTGACACCCGATAAGGCTTTATCAAACTCTGAAATTTTTGCAAGAAATTCCACTCTCATCGCTTTGCAATTGCAATAAAAATCACTTTAAATTTTCTAAAATACATGGGAGTAAAATTTGAATAGAGGTTTTTCTAAATGTAATTGTAGTTAATTAATTTTTTTTTAATTTTAATTTTATTTATGTATGACAATATATTTGGAAAAATGATGAGTTAATATTTTTTTATATAAATAAATTTTATATTTTAAAATATTTTTCAATAATTGGTTTCAGCTTTATAGTTTATATAGTTTATTTTAGGGAAGATGTCAGACTTAAAGTATTAAATGTTATGTTATAATTATAATTATAATAATAAAGTAGGCTCAAATATTAATAAGAATAGTAATAATATTTATAAAAATAAAATCTGCTTATAAGGAGGTTGTAATAATAACTTTAATTTGGTATATAATAATTTTTTTAATATATTAAAAAAATTAAAATATTTTAATATATACAAATATATTTTATAATATTAATGCATATCTTCGTAGACTTTACCAGTCAAATAGTTGGATGGAGGGGGGTCCCTTGTCTCAAAAATAAGGGGGTCTCATACACCAATTTAGTGCCTTAAAAATAGATTATTATTATTATACTAAAAATATATATATTGATTTGAATTTGTCTATAACTTTCCCTATCTTCGATTAATAGATGACTAAAACAGTATAATGGTTAAGTAGATAGTAATATATGAACGGTGTAATATATTAAAAATTATATTCATATTTAAAAAAAATATTAATATTAATATTAATATATTAAAAAACAAATTAATATTTTTTAATATTAATATTTTTTTAATATTTTAATATATTAAACCAGTATAGATCCATCTTAATCTAGGGTAAAAAAAATAATAACAATATATCAATTATTTCACAAATAAATAGCTATATATAATTATAATTAAGTCTGTATTATTATATTAATTTGTAATATACTAAGTTGACAATGTATTAGTAATTTATTTACTTTTTATTTATTTATTTATTTTATTCTTATAAGTGAAGGTATATATAATAACTATTCTTAATAATAATTTATTAAGAAAATAAAATTAAAAAATAACTTTTAGAGTGGAAAAATGAGAAAGATCCAAACTTCACAAAGTTAAAGGGGAAACAATTTTGACTTGAATGAATTTTAAAAACATTATTTAAGAATAGTTAATAAATTATTAATAATATTTTATTAATAATTAATAGTTAAAAAATAATAGTTAATAAATTATTAATAATATTTTATTTGTCATTATTCTTTACATTATCTTGCAAGGCCTTGTTCACTACTCACTATCCTAAGAATCTCATTTAGAGTATAATTTCATATATTTTTTTTAGTGAAGTTTAATTTTACCTATGGTCTTGTTCAAAATAAATACCCACTTATAAAGATGTATACAAGTTATGGAATAATTATTTTGGTTAAATTTCTCTATATTCTAGATCATATTACAATGTAGGAACATTCAAGTTTTTAAATCATTAAAAAATATATAGATATATACATTTTACTTATAATTTGAAGAAATTGAATGACAAAAAATGAAGAATTTTGTTTTTGTAGTTGTATTGATTTTACAAATATTATCATAAGTTTATTTTAACTTTACAATCTTTAAATATGAGAAAAATTAAACGAAATAATTGGATAAGGCCAAACAAATTAAAAACTTAATTTTAGTTGGATGAAGTTAAACAGTTTAAATTTTATAGGAATAATTTTTAGTTAATATAGGTGTAATTAGTGGCTCTCTCAATTGTAATCTTATAATAGATTATTTTCTCATTATTTCTTAATATTACAATTAAGTGATTTGGGAAGTTAGAGTTCTTATTTGATCAAGATTTTGAAGATGTGGATCAATTTAGAATTGGAGATCCTTCTACCATACACTAAACTTGGATCATTGTGAAACTCTACTCATACGTAAAGGTTAAACAAAACTTGGATCAATAGGAAATTGTGCTCATTCCTAAAGATTATCAATAAAAGTCTCAAGAAGATTATTATTATTAAATATAATATAATTTACATGCTACATATAAGGGTATGAAAATTATACATCATTTTCAAAAGCTATTTGTGTAAATTTCATATTTTAAATAAAGTTCAAATTTAGTATAACAACTTTGGTTATCTAATCATATAAATATATATTATTACTATTTATTAGGTTAAAATTAAATAGGTGATATTAAATAGCTTTGACAAATTCTTACTTAAAAGTCTAGAAGAGTTAGTGTGTTATAATTCAATTATACTTTGGAGTGTAATGGATATGACTAATATATCACAATTTTTGTTTATCAATTTATTTAAAAAGGGTTTTCAAGCCTTCAATTTACATATATGACAGTGTTAATAGTTATTAACATCTAGATCAATTCATTTCTACTAAAACTTTTGAAAAAGTGGAGTGTCATTTTCATTTCTATTTTGTTTTTAGACTATGCATAAGTAATATTTTATTAAAGTTTCATGTGTTTTATAATTATTTTAGCTTTTAGCTTTGGTCTACATACAACTACTACTTTAAAATATTTTGAAGTGATAGATATAAGTAGTGTTTTTGCTAATTTCACTTGTATTCATATTTGATTTCTTTATCGTCTAGAAATGTATGTAATATTCTTAAATCCGAGAGTTCTAGAATGTGATTTATGCATTTTTATATATAGTTTATACTCGACACTTAAGGTTAACATTTAGTACATAATTCCAACACGTACCTCTGGAAATTACATACTACATTATGTGATTTGTTTTCCATTAAACTACACAAAATTGTATCAAAGCACAAAATATTGTTATACAAGTTCATTTCGATAGAGTGTGGAGAGTCTAGAATGTACATGTACTAGGTGCTCACTTGGAGTCCTAAAAAAAAGAGCTCATGAGAAGTTCTACAACACAAGGCCTCACCGACACTACCACCAAACATTTTTCAATAAATATTCTCATTTTTTAATCAAAATCCTTTGCCAATGATGCATGCCCTATACCAAAACTCACCTTATTAGAAATCTAATCAACATTACGATGCTCATTGTAAGGAATCTCGAGAGTAACCATCTCTAGTAAGCACATGCCAAACGAATAAAAATCTACATGTTGATTATCATCCTCTTCAAATAGTTATGGAGACATGAATTTAAATGTACCAATGATAGTGTGCACAACATGATCATTTTCCATTATAGTGGAAAAACCCAGATCCCCGAGCTTCAGAAAACTAATATTACCTTTCACGAATATATTGTTGCAATTTAGATCTCTATGAATTATGCAAGGGTTATGATTATGAAGATAATTCAATCCTTCAAATATCTAACGTGTAAAATTCTTCACCGCCTTCATTGAGATATATCAATGCTTCTAGCGGCACTAGATGAGGGTCCCCAAGTGCATACCTCAGTAATAAAATTCACATGTCTTGTGCTTGGAGGGTCCCTTTTTATTACAAACGTAAACCTAATATCTACTGCATACACTACATAAATCAATTAACCTTTTGAACATGGAGAAGAAGTTAGGTATGAGGGGTTTGTCTCTCATTGGTCATTAAAGTGGCTTCAATGAGTTTTATTACATATAAACACATTATTATCCCCGAAAGTTAAAACTGCTTAAAATAGTAAATTGCCAAAATTGCAAGAAAATTGTTCTGAGTGAGTTGGAAAAGATGGGTGGCCACCGATATCCACCTAGATCAATCATCCCTCCTTACAAAGCAATGGTATCCATTGTGTTGAGCTCCCCCATCAGATGAGAAAAATTATGCTGAATATGGCCCTGGGTGAGCCACTTTCCTTGGTGCAGGAGCTGCCCTTCTTTGACGACTCGATAAATATGGAGCCTTTGATGTCGAGTTCCCTTGATCCGTATGTCCACAATCTAATCATTGGATTCCTATTGCATGCAGTCGAGGTTGAGCTCTATCGGTGTCAACTACTCTGTTATCTCTGAGGTGTCCAATAATGGTGAGAAATATGGCCGAAGGAGAGCCACGTTGAAGGTTGGATGAAGACCAATGAAGACGGGAATGTTGATCTCAAAATCATTGTCACCCACATCCCTGGTGATGGTGTATGACCCATAACAAAGTGGGAGAATCTTTCGATGGGGCCCTGCAAGGCGTTCTTTCTACAAATGCAACCAAAATTTGACGCCCACCTGAAACTTATGTGGCACCCGATGTTGATCATGGCGTTGTTTTTACTTGGCATTAGACTTCTCTAGAATATCCTGAACATGTTGGTGGATGTGATGGATCCGCTCAATGAACCGGGTGGCTTTGTCAGCTTCTGGTGGAGGAGGGGACGAGTTGGCCGAGGTGGTCGCCAAGGGTAGTGCAACATCCATGGGGCCCAATGGTTGGAATCCCAACCCCACCTGAAAGGGGTTGTGGCCAATTGAGTTATTCATGGCTCGGTTGTACCTATGATGGACATTGGGAAGACTCTCATCCCGTGTGCAGGGGTGTTTTGAATTGTAAATGTGCAGGATATATGCAACCGTTTGATTGATGACCTCAGTTTGACCATCTGTCTTGGGGTGGAAGGCAGTGGATTTGGTGAGCTTGGTATCTAGTAGTGACAAGAGGCTTGACCAGAATGAGTTGAGGAACCGACTGTCACGGTCTGAGATAATGGTTTGTGGGATCCAAAAATGTACCCATACTCGTTCAAAGAAGATCTTGGCATTGGCTTCTGTTGTGATGTTCAGGGATGATTTTAGGGGCTAAATTTTGCTCGCGGGCTAATTTTCCATGGTTTTTCCCAAAAAACGATTCACTATTCTAAAAAGGATTCGCCCAAGTTATATAGGATAAAATTATTTTACCTTAAAAATAGGCAAAATTTTATACAAACTATATAGAATCCTTATAAATTTGAATATTTTTACAAAAATATCCCCAAACATTTATAGTTGGCATATGAGGGATTACTAATATTCGCCAAGGTTTCTACATTTTAAAATAAAATTCCATCCTTAAAATCATCCCTGGTGATGTTCTTCTTGCAGGCGGCTAGAATCGCCATCTTGGAAAAGCGATCAACAACCACATGTAGTCCATTGAGATGGATTCCCATGTACTGTTGGGAGTAGGAAGAGGGATGTACATGCCCTATTTCTTAGTGGTCAGTTTGGAAATAGTGCATGCGGTATAGGACTTGACATACTTGTCGACATCCTGTCAAAGTTTCGGCCAGTAGAAATGTTTCTACAACACTGCCACTTTCTTTTCGATGACAAAGTGTCCTACCACCAAACTGTAGTGAGCTTCCCAAATTAGCTTCGCACGCTCGCTTGATGGAACACAGAGATGGCCCAGATCACACAACAACCTATCCTGAAGATGGAAATTAGTAACCACCGAGTTGGCGCCCAACATTTGGTAGGTGGTGGAGAAGTCAGGATCTGTCTCGTAGAGGTGGGGCCATCCGTAGGTCTCGTGACCACAAGAATCTAGCACCATGGTGAGTGTTGCGACCGGAGGTCGGCTGAGCTAGTCAACAACTTGGTTGGTACTTCATATTTTATACTTGATGTTGAGGTGGAATTGTTGTAAGTATGTTGACCACTTCTGATGGCGGTCATTCTGTAGTTTTCCTTGGGTTTGCATGAACTGTACTATCTTGTGATAAGTGTGGATGATTGTCTCCTTCCTATGAATGTAATGTCTCCACCAGCAGTAGGCTTGCACAATGGAGTACATCTATTTGTCGTAAGTAGGGTACTTATATACAACATCTGATAGTGTCTCACTATGATATGCCACGGGGTGGGTGTGTTGAGTGAGAACGGTGCCCATATCATAGTCTGAAGCATCTGTCTCGATCTCGAAGGGATGTTGTAGCTTCGGTAATGAAAGTACCGGGGATGAGCACAAATGCTTCTTCAAGTCATCAAAGGCTTGTTTTTGGGACAAGCCCCACACATATTTTTCCTTACCACCACCCTTGGTTACTTGGTTGAGGGCCCATGCGATATGAGAGAATCCCAACACGAACGTGCGATAGAAATTGGCTAGGCCCAAGAAGCTCTGAAGTTCAGTGAGTGTGGTTTTGGTTGGCCAGTCATGGATGACCTAGATCTTGGCTAGATCCACATTCACACCATGTTGATCAATGATGTAGCCTAAGTAATGGACCATATCCATGCCGAAGGAGTATTTTTCCAATTTTGCATATAGTTTGTGCTACCGCAGGTTGTGCAGAACCTGTTGAATATGTTGCAAGTGTTCCAACCAAGTCTTGTTGTAGATGAGGATATCATACAAATACACCACTACAAAATTATTGGTGAAAGGTCATAGGATATCATCCATCATCCTCATAAAAGTTGTTGGATGATTTTTCAAACCAAAGGGCATGACCAACCATTCAAAAAGAACTTCTTTTGACTTAAAGGCAATCTTCCATACATTTGTTTGTCCTATTAGGACCTGGTGGTAGCCAGACTTCAGAACAATCTTACTGAAGTATTTGGCCCATGTGAGCTAATCAAGGAGGTCGTCAATTCAGGGAATAGGGTACCGGTTTTGGACTTTGATTGTATTCTATGCCCGGTAATCAATGCAGAGTCGCCAGGTCCCGTCTTTCTTCTGCACCAACACGATTGGGATCCCACAAGGTGATGATATGGGACATATGTGCCCCTTGTGGAGCAGTTCTTGTATCTGCCTCCTGATCTCCTCGTTTTATAACAGATAGCGAGGGTAGACTGGTGATCCAAAAAGTTCTTTTAAACAAAAATGGTTGAGTTATTATGCATGTGTTTATTAACCATTTAGGAAGTTGGATGAAAGAGGAAGAAATATGAATTAAACATAACTGCCATTAAGCATATTCAGATCTAGAATTAAGCATAAAACATCAACAAACCATAACACCAATGTGATAACGTAGTTTGAAAGTCTGGCCTATGTCTCCGGGCCTTTGTCTCAGTGTGTGAGGTTTTCTTATTTCTGTTTGGATCATTAAAATTACATCATAGTAGTGCCAAAAGGTTACAAAATTGATCTGTTCTTGTTCTACCAGATCTCTAGAACCCAACAAAAAAAATGACACTCAAATCGGATGACTGAAGCTCCCAGAAATGGCTCGCAAAGGTGCACTCCTCAATAGCTTCCCTGCATAAAAATGGATTTGGCTTGGAAAATATTGAGCATAAACCTTCTCTGAATGTTCTCCATGGATCCTGGAAGCCCTGTTTTATATAGATATGGAGTTGGTAACTATCTCCCAACTTCTCCCCAAAATATGGCCTCAAAAAGGGCCCAATATCCCCCAATATTAGCCAAAAATCTCCAAAAATGTTGAATAAAATCAACCAAAATCACTATAATAAAGTTCATAACCCACTTTAACAATAATATAGGGAGAATCCCCTTATTTCTCATCCCCTGTTCATATTAAGCGCATCCATGTGGCCAGGTGCTAACATCCGGGCACACTGACCCCTCACTTCTCAGCTCTCAGTTCTATGTGGTGATATGGCCGCGGTCTAGAAACTCCACGTGCCCCAACATGCAATAAGCCACGGAATTTTGACCTGTGGTTACAACCCTGGTTTGTGGGCTAGCTCGACCAACTGGGCTAACCCTTTAAAACCACACCAACAATGAAACCTCAAGTCATATGCTAATCGGTATAACCATGGGATGGAAAGTTATAACCACGCGCACAAATGATTAGAGCCTAGGGTCATGTGAAAATGGTCATGTGGGTGTTTTTCGGGAGTTGAGGCCTAGCCCCAGCCCTATTCTTCCCCACCTTACACTATATGCAAGCATTTGTATATTCAAAACCACATACGGTTAAGAAACATTGTGAGGGAAGGCTAGATAGCCCAACCCTGCCAAGACCTTGCCCAGTGGAGAGGTCTCGAGTTCAAACCTCATGAACTACAAAAAAAATTCAACCAATAACCAGTCTAAGGGTTCCACATGGAATCACATGTATGGGCCAAGTGGCACCGTACCATACACCGAGAGATCTGCCACTTGTCAATGTTTCATTTGTCCACGTGTCTGCTACCTGTCTACTTTGTCATCATACTTGCCAAGTCACCGTCTTCCACATGTCTTCATATGGGCATGCAACGTTTCACCTTTGCAGTGGTGACACTTGTCACTTTTGGATTGGTCCACCTATACCTTCCCAACACGTCATCCATCTGTATGCCCAGTCAACCTTCCATGTCAGTTGTACAGACACTGCCACATCATCACCAACTGTTCCTTCCATGTCAGTTGTACGGTTGTACAACCTGTACAGTTAGCTTCCATGTGGCACTGTACGGACTGTATAGTCATCATTTTTTGTCTTTTTGCAAAATGAACACATCACCATATCTAGAGCATACGACGCTCATTTGAACCCGTTCAAGTTGTGTTGGGTTCGTATCGATGAGGCCTACACACATGTCTATTTTGAAGTCATTATGAGAACTTTGATTTTTAGGCCTTTATGAGCCCCATCAAGCTCCTGGATCCAATTATGGATCACACCTCCCCACTAAGTACCTTTTGCTCCCACAAAAGGTTACTGACTAGTCATCAAGCTCGAGATAGGAAACCCAGATTTTTCTCTGTCTTTGAACTCTATCTTGTGCACCTGTCTCATCAAGATCAACTGTAACAGAATCATGATAACTGACAACATATTGTTAGCCATTTGTACCTTGTCACATCTTACTGAATCCACTATCATCCATATAGAAAACATTACTAATGATAGTATAAAAAATATGACTAAAAATGAGCTTATATGTTTGTAATATTTGCACGACATTAGCTTATCTTGAAGCAAAGTGTGATTGATTTTCCATTCTACCATCATCTCATGTTCTTACTTAAGATCGATCACTTGATTTGAAACAATTATAGGTGTGTTGCTTTCTTGAGCCGCCTTTCTTAATTGTTCCATTGTTTGAAGAGTTTTATTTGCCTTTAGATGATGAGCATGAACCACATATTCTTGACCTTCTTTGGTTAAATGATATTAATTATTTTCCCTATAGAATATTGCTTTACGATCATACAAGTATGGACTACCTAAGACCATTCCAAATTCACTTAGTTACACCACATCACATGTTACATCTGATTGTTGCTTATCCATTTATGTGTGTAAGGATTATGATGCATCTGTTTTTTTAATCTCAATTGCTTAACCAATTCCTCTGAAATTAAGTTAGATTGAGATCCACTATCTATCAATGTGTCAACCTTAGTGTGTCTCATGATGACCCATATGTGAAACAAGCTACTTCTACAATCAAATCCTTCACCAATT
>SNQJ01S0106215.1:29936-48763 GCA_010110895.2 Picea sitchensis | reverse complement strand
GCTTGCAATACAGAGGTTGTAGCCTCACAATGAGTTGGAGCTCATATGTATGATAATGTACAGAATGTAAAGATTACTTATCATATAAACAAGAAGAGGTTTTTACCCTTTATGGGTTTCCTCAAGAAATATCTATCTCTGTATATTTCATATGTAAGAATTATGTTGAATGTTCTATTGCTTACTTCCCTGCATTATTGTGATTGTCATTAACTGCTTTGCAAAGAATTTAAAATAAGCGTAATTGTTTGAGCATGGTAACAACTAATTCACCCCCCTCTGAGTTGTCCAACAATAAATAAATATATATATATATATATAATTTATTCATTCATAAATTATTATTTACTATACCTTTTGGGATGGAAATAAACATGGTATATATTGGGTTTGTGTAGTAAATCATGTAAGTGTATATATAACAACATGGAAACACAAAAAATATATTATATGTTTATCGATGAAATTTAGTTAGCATGTCAATATTATAACATATGGTATTCAAAAAATGGATTCACGTTTATACATACATTGTATGGTGTTGATAACGTTTAATGAGCATCTCATGACCAAATGAAGAAAACGAAAGACAATTTTGAACGTACATTATAGACTAAAAACCTTAAATACATCACTTGTCCTTATTCACTAACAACCTTAAATATATCACTTGTCCTTATTCACTAGGTAATAGCCTTTTTAATAGTATTCCAAAGGCTCCACGTGTTAAATTCAATCCGTAAATGATGCAATTAAGTAATTAAACAATAAAGTATGCTCCTTAGGAAGTGTATGCTCTTGTTTCACATTAGTGTATGCGCTTATATGGAAAGCATTCATGCTTTTCTGCCAATTTCGGAATGAATTTCTACAATGTGGAATGGCTACCATAGAAGATATCATGGAACGAATGAACTCTACCAAGAATAGGATGGTGAGCTATGCAGAAGCATGCACATGCCTATGAATCCATAACGGTTGGAAAACAAAAAAATCACATTATAAGAGGATCCATTAGTGTTGAATAAGGGGTTTACAAGTTGATGTTTGGATTAAATCAGTAATCAATTTCATAAGACAATAATGTATCACGTGATTGTACTCAATGCTAGTGAAAAATTGTTGGTGTCCCTTGATATTGAGAAATGATGGATGTAGTGTCACCATGAGTAGTTGTGGTAGACTCTATATGAAATAGTGGGTGAATTCAAGAGTGTTGAAGTTGAGTTTTAGCTAAACATTGTGTGAGTAGGAGTATTCCATCCCCAAACGATTTCACAACCCAAATCCATATGTGAAATATAAATAAATGACAAAACTTCAATAAATTAAACCATTGAATGCCCTAGTAATACATCGCCCTTATATCCAAGAATATAAAGGTTCCTAAAAACTATCATGATAAGAAAAATCATCACTAGTGCCTATGCAGAAGAAACTAAATAGCTCCACATATGTAAGCTATCAACACCTTCAAGGTGTTGAAGTTGTAGCCTGAAAGCAGGGTGGGAAGGCCAAACGCATAATTCACATTCTGTGCAAGAGGGTATTGTAAAATTAAAATGTCGCTTGTGGTAATGATATAATTATATAATGTAGAAATATATGTGGGGGAACCTCCATTTGTTATAGAATTTTCAAAGGTCTGTAAGGCTCTTTCCTAGGTATAATTAAACTAGTTGTTTGGGAGGTGCAACTTGGAATGCTTTATTGGTAGCTACATTAATTGTTGGGAATAAGGAATAGTTTGGTGTGGGAATCCCTCTCTAAAATGTAGAACTAAGGTATGTGGTGCTCTGTGTGGAAAAAGATTTATTAGTTGGTTCTAGTGATACTTGTCATGTATGATAATCTACATAATAGTGTAGATCCTGCTCTACTAGAAGTGGTGTGATGAATGTGCATGGAACTGGAACTACAAAGGATCTCCTGATTCCATGTTGTGAAAGTTGCATTGTTTCCAAGGGGTTGAGTTTCTTATCTAGGAATAACCATTCATCATAGCATGATTATATGCATTAGAAGCCTTTGTTATATGGTCCAATAGACTAAATGAGAACCTATCGAATTTTTTTTGATACCCACATGTCTAGATTGAATGGTGTTAGCACCTAGGGTGTGGACTAGATGAGGACCTATGGAGAAAATTGTGATATCTACAGGTCTATATTGAATGGTGTTAGCAGCTAGGGTGAGCATCGAGTCCAAAGTGTGTTGTATGTTTTCAGGAATTTGTTGAGGCTCACCATGTTTGAGTGTTGTGTCAATGTTCTTTTGTAATGTGAAAACATGTTAGTAATAGTGTTGGACTACATTGTTTCTATATGGCCATTGCGAGTAGACGGTAGGGAAGGATGTTGATAGGTTGTAGATGGAGTGAAAGAGGGGAGTAGCTAAACAAGTCTTCATTCAAGGAAAAGGTGCAGGGATATGGAGATGGATTAGTAAGGAAACGAGGAGGAAATATAGGAAGAACTCTTTACTAAACATTAGAGAGTCCAATAATGGTAGAGGGATTGGGGAATGAATGGAGGTGACATGGGAAGGCACAAGATATTATGGACATTGAGAGTAGAAGGGAGATAAGGATGTTGATAGGTGGTGGATGTAGAGAAAGATGGGAGTAGCTCAACAAGTTTCCATTCAAGGAAAAGGTGCAGGAAGATGGAGGTGGATTAGTAAGGAGACGAGGAGGACATATAGGAAGGTCTCTTTACTGGAAGTTAGAGAATCCAATAGTGGTAGAGGGATTGGGGAATGGATGGAGGTGACACAGGAAAGCACAAGATACCAGGAGTACCTTGGGGTTGGGTAAGGTATGCATTAAAAGAGGTAGGTTGATAGGTGAAGCGCTCTCCTTATCAAAAGGTGCACTATTGTGCTAGGCTTGGTGTCTCTTAGTGTTTCAAGATTTAACTATTTGTAGTAGAATGGGATTGCCTTTTACGGACATGGCACCAACTAGGCTTGGTGTGTCTTATTGTTTCAGGATTTAACTATTTGTAGTAGAATGAGATTGCATTTTATGGACATGGCACCGACATTTCACCTGATGTGTGGATGGATGCTACAAAAGTAGAAAAAGAAATGTTTGGAGGGACAATTTGAGGTGGTGCAATGTGTGGATGGAACCTACAAAAGTAAAGTATGGAGGGAGCATTTGAGGTGGTGTGATGTGTGGATGAACCCTACAAAAGTAGAAAAAAGTAAATTTTTGAAGGAACATTTTAGGTGGTGGGTTAGGGTTATGAATATTACATTGAGGAAAGGAAAGGAAATGGAGAGGATATCTAGCTTAAGTTCCATAGATAGAGCACATATAAAACACTTTTGAGGGTGTTACTCTCGAACAAATCCACTCCATACTAACAAAACAAATAACAAACCAAAATAAAACTTAAGAATAAGTACTTCTTCAAATTCTTGGATCTAGAGTTGGATATTGTTGGGATTTGGTGACAACAAATTCCTCCAAGGATGTATTTGGATCCTATTATTTTGCATTGGTTGCAACCAAATAGACCAAGTTAGAATATGGATAGGCATTGCATTTAATAATCAGTTTCTTGTGTGAATGTATAAATTCATGTAAGCCCGTAGAGGAAAATGACTGAGTGAGAGAGACAGAGTGAGAACTTGCAAGTATTTTGTAATCTCTTTGGTTTGAATAATAAGACAACCGATGCCTATGCTTGGTGGATGTAGCCCAACATTTGGGTGAACCACGTGAAATCCCTGTGTTTCTTGTATGTGTGATTGTTAATTATGATATGAGAATTGTGTTTTCTGCATTTGCAATTCTAACAAGTGGTATCAAAGCTACTGCGTTGGAGATCTGTGAATCGAGAAACATTGTGAAATAAGGTGAATTGAGTAGGTGTCACAGATACTAATTGAGAATAATGTCATCGACGCTCCCCAGGCAGTGCTAGAGGCACGCCAACGCACTCACACTTATGAAATTAAAAATTATGTGTATCACGCGCATTGTATCATACACCACAGAGTGTCGGCGCTCCCCCATCCACATTCAAGGAGCGTTAGCGCTCCCCCATGAACCCTAAGGGAGAGTTGATATTAAAAGTAGCACTCCCCCATGAACCCTAAGGGAGCATTTATATCCAAAGTAGCGCTCCCCCAACCATTGTGAATGAGCATCGATCTCCTTTCAAAATATTCGTATGGTTTATTTTGTTAAAAATTTAAGGTATGGTATTTTAAAGGGATGAAGGTGTGTTTTATTTAGAATTTATTATAATATTTAAAGGACTACCTTTATGTGAGGTGGATCACGTGGATGTTATGTTGAAAAGGATATAAAAGGTTTTATGGACTATATAATTTTTTTATTTTTTTTTTAAACCTTTTGTGGTTATTTGTTAACCTTATTTATGAAGGATCCACATTTAACCTTATTTATAATTCCTCCACATTTAAAAGGTTTTTATAAGAAGTGTGTATTAGGAGATTTTTTGCTAATGGCTAAGATGAACAGTTCGAAGTTTGAAGTTGAAAAGTTCAGCGGTAAAAGTAACTTTGAGCTCTGGAAGCTCATGATGTGGGATTTACTAGTGCAACAAGGGTTGAAAAAAGCATTGGCAGACAAGTCAAAGAAACAAACATCCATGACAGAATGGGAATGGGAAGATCTGTATGCAAAAGCTCTTAGTACCACTCGTTTATGTCTAGAGGATGAGGTTCTATTTAATATCGTAAGAGAGGATAGAACATCAGTGTTATGGAACAAGTTGGAAAGTCTATATATGACAAAGTCCTTGACGAGCATAATCTACTTGAAGAGACATTTGTACAGTTTGCAGATGAAAGAAGGTACAAAATGTGTTGACCATTTAAATACCTTCAATACCCTTATAGTTCAATTGACTAGTATGGAAGTTAAATTCGAAGATGAAGATAGGGATATTACACTATTGTGTCTGTTGCCTGATTCTTGGGATAATCTAGTCACCTATATTAGCTTTAGCTTAGTAGATGTTTTAGATTATGACTATGTTGTGGGAGCTTTGTTGGCTAAGGAGATGAGGAGAAAATCTAGTAAAGAAACCTCAACTTCACATGCAATGATGGTCACAAGTCGAACTAAAGAGAAGAATGAGAGAATTTTTTCTCGATCTAAGTCAAGACACAGAAAGGGTAAAGAAAAATGTTGGTACTGTGGAAAAACAATACATATCAAGAAGGATTGTTAGAAGAGAAAGGAATCTGAGGAAAACTCTACTAAGGAAGCAAATTTGACTGTAACAAATTCAGGTATGACTGATCAATTTTTATCTGTTTCTAGTAATTTACAATATCAATAAGAATGGAAGTTAGATTCAAGTGCCTCCCACCACATGTGCTCACATAGAAATTGGTTCATTTCTTACCAATTTGTTGATGAGGGTGTAGTGTTTATGGGAAATGGTATTTCCTGTAAAAATTTTGGGGTTGGCAGTATTACAATCTGGATGTTCGATGGTATTGTTAGGGACCTAGCAGATGTTAGATATGTACCTAAGATTAAAGCAAAATTGATTTCATTGGGAATGTTTGATTCTTGTGGATATAAGTATACAGGTCAAGGTGGAGCACTCACATTGTCGAAAGGTAGTTTAGTAGTGATGAAGGCAACAAAGGTTGATAACCTTTATAAGCTAGAAGGGAGTATTGAAGTGGCACCTGAAGTGACATATGTATCTTCTTGTTTATGGAAGAAGAATGAAGGTCATAAGAGAAAGAAAGAATTGCAAGCACTGGTAAGATGAAAATCATTTCCAGACTTGAAATCTTTGTTTCTGAATTCCTGCTTGTTTTATATCTCTGCAAGTTATGATGGTTGTATAAAGCGATGTTGTGTGCGGAATCCTACTTCTCACAAGGTCATCATTGAAAGAGATATAGTATGTATGGAACAACCAAAAGGGTTGATTCAATATCGCAACGGTAAATTTGTTTGCATGCTAGATAATTCATTGTATGGCCTATTGGTACCCAGGAAAATATACAAGAAGTTTGAATCCTTAATAGTGAGTCAAAAAATTTCAAAGGGTAGGAATGACTATACAGTTTATAGTACATTCACAGTCTTGATGTTATTTTTTGATGATATGCTCGATGCAAGTCGAAGCATGGATAAAATCAATAAGAAAATGAGTCAGATGGACAAGACAATTCATATGAGGGATCAAGAAGAAGCAAAACAAATTATGGGCATGGAAGTACACAGAGATGGTAATGGTAAGTTGTGGTTGGAGTTTTGTATGAACATTGTAAAACCAGTTTTTATCCCTCTTGTTTTCCATTATAAGTTTTCTTCAAGCATAGGGTCTGTCTATAAAGAAGAAAAGGTTATGTCTCATGTAATTTCAGTAGGAGGTCTGTTGTATGTGATGAAATGGTTAATACCACATGTTTCACATGCTAATGATGTTGTTAGATACGTGACAGATTCATGTATTGCATTGAAATGGGTGCTTCAGCGTTTGAGAAGCACAAATGTCACATATAATGGTTACACTGAGATGGTCTGTGATAATTGTAATGTATATTGTAATACAGGTGTTTTGGATAAAAGGCGATCTATCACTAAATATGTCTCACAACACAATTGTGGAAGAAATGTTGGAGGTAGAGTGACCCCTCAGGAAATCCAAACTCATGCAAGTAACATAGGTGAGATCATGAAACCAGTTTTATTAGAGAAGTTGCAGTGGTGCTTGGCTTCTCTTGGCTTGCAGAAAAGGTGATGAACAAAAGGAAGGAGCAAGGTATCAGGTTAATTGTTTTCAAGGTGGAGATTGTTGGGGTTTGGTGACAACGAATTCCTCCAATGATGATTTGGATCCTATTATTCTGCATTGGTTGCAACCAAATAGACCAAGTTAGAATATGGATATGGATTTCATTTAATAATCGATTTCTTGTGTGAATGTATAAATTCATGTAAGCCCGTAGAGACAAATGATTGAATGAGAGAGACAGAGTGAGAACTTGCAAGTCTGTTGTAATCTCCTTGATCTTAATAATAAGACAACTGATGCCTATGCTTGGTGGACATAGCCCAACATTTGGATGAACTAGGTGAAATCCCTGTGTTTCTTGTATATGTGATTGTTAATTATCATATGAGAATTGTGTTTTCCGCATTTGCAATTCTAACAGATATGGATTTTTGTTAAGACTAATGTACCCATTGTCATGGAGGTTGATTAATCTTTGGATATTGTTAAAGCTGCGACCATTGGCAAAACAATTCATGCCCGTACTCTGGAGAGTAAAAATGCCAAAGGCATCCCATGTGTTAATGCACTCATAAGTGGAATTGGTAATGTGTGCATGATTGCAAATCAATCTGTGCTCATACTGAGGAGAGTAAAAATACCAAAGGCATCCCATGTGTTAATGCACTCATAAGTGGAATTGGTAATGTGTGCATGATCAAGTTCATAGGGAGACTGCAACAACATTAGGTCTGCATCGTCTCACCAGATTTTTGTGAGTTCAAAACAGTGAGATTCAGTTATATCCCATAAAAGTTTGAAATATTCATTAGGACTATATATCCACACATTCTAAATGTCTTCCTGCATTTGGCCGTTATATTTGGGCATGGAAATATGCAGGACTAGCTAAAATATATGAGGGGAAGCTTGAATTTGTTGGCACACTGCTTATGTGAGGGTGAGAGTGAGCTCCTAGACTGCTTGGGAATATGGTGATTCAATATCATCTGAAGAGGAAAGACGTGGAGGCATAGTAGAAAATCATGAGAATGATTACAGAGTCTCAATGTGGAGAAGTGGTGTCGAAGGTAGCATTGATACTATGGCTTCATTGGATATAATAGTATTTTCCAGAAATAGAGATCGATGCAAGTGCCTAGTTGCTTGATATAATGGTGTGTCCTTAAACAAGAACGAAATCCTAGCTAAAAGGTAAGTCCCAACACTAAATCCTTATTCACGAGTTGAAAACTAGTCAACAACCTTTTAATAATTTCACAAGAGATCCAGTTAATAAAATCATTCTTTAAATGATGTAAGTAACTAATCAATTAACAATAATCAGTCCTTACATCATGTAAGTAACTAATCAATTAACAATATGCAAGATTAGAGGTGATTAACAATATGTTAAGCCAAGAGGTATAGGTTTTGGTTCATTGTGATAAGGTTACTTGGTTCTTGCTAAGTCATAAGTTATTGGTATATTTGGCTTGTGAGTTGTTAGATATACTCTTGGGTTATAGTGACATCTAGTAAGCTTAATTTCAAGCCTAGCCCAAATCAAACCTACCAATTATGGATTCAAATAGTTTAAAAAAAAACAATATACTAAATTATAAATACACCTTTCTGAGCTACAGGTTGCTAGTGAGTGACGCTCATGGGAGAGCATACCCTCTTACTGCACGCATTAGTTGTGTAGGTAGAAAATGCATGTATTTAAGCATATATTGAACAATACATATCCTCACCACTATTTGACACCCTAGCCCATAAGTTGGCAACGGTTTAAGCGATAAGTGATAGAACAATAGTGTTATTAAAGAGACTTCAACGATTTTTGTTGTACAACTTTTAAATGACCTAATGATTTCAAGTATTACCAAATTAAACTCATGTTTATAAGCACAATTCTACATATGGTGACATAATGATTTCAAGTATTACCAAATTTACCAAATTAAACTCAATTTTATCAGCACAATTCAACATATGAGATATTTAAAGCTACCAATTATGTATAAGATAGTTCAAACAGGATAATAGATTATACCTTAGTGAAATTAACCAAAGACAATATCAACTTTTCTTAAAATGTTGAATAATGTTATATATAAATAAAATATCAATGTGATATAAAGAGATTAGCGTTGCTAGGTTCTTCAATATGTTATATATAACATATAATGATGTTAATAATGTTATGTATAAAGATATCAGCTTTTCTAGGTTCTTGAATATGTATCATTATCCAACACAGACATAATAAATCCATTTTTCAATATGTATCATTATCCTACACAAACATAGATAAATTTAATAGATCCATTATGTTATGTTATGGCCTATGCCATTTATGGCTCCATATATGTATATGGGTGGGGTAATGACTCTGTTGTTTCTTTTACTTGGTTACTGAACACATAATCTAGATCATCAACTGCAAGGTTATCCACTGAATTAATGGGTAGAACAACCACTGCATTTGCCTCCACTCTTGCTACTATCTACGCCTATGCTTGTACCTCTATCACTAGGATCAATGCAGCGACAGTTAATTTAATTTAAATTGAATTAAGAAAAGGTGGAGTTGAATAAGTTGAAGTGTGTCGAAACAAAATCTCTTAAGGTACCTCGTGAGATCCTTTCAGAGGATAGTGAAATTAAGTTACAAAGGGTTTAGCCAAATCTTGGTTCAACTTTAACCTTCTGAGCAAATTTAATGAAAGGAATTAAATTTGGTTAGATGCTTATTCTTAAACTAAAGGCATCTAATTGCATGAGAATCGCACTGCAACAACCGAACATTCTCTGATAGTAACGATAATTGAATACAACAAATGCACCAAGAATCCAATATCTAGATTTTCATCTTCCACAATGGTGATAGTCGAAGAATCTGTACCAAAGAAAAGAGTGTTCGTTCTTTTATTTTTTCATTACTAATCTGAATCCTAGCAAAGAGACCCCGGAGAAACAAGACCACGAAATCCATGCTATCCCCGAACCCCGGCCAAGACACCACTTGGAATCATTGGATTCTTCAATAGTCTGCTCTTTATGAGAAAATGCAAATCATGTTTATGAAAATTTAGTTTGATAATGAGCACATCCAGGTCACTCTGCTTAATAAGCTTCCAGCTGTACGAAATCACTCTACAACACTTGGCGAGCTCTCTGGCCACATGCACAGTTGATACAATGTTGGACATAAGATCCTTCAATAATGAATTCTTGGCCTAAAAACAACACGAAGGCTTCGTAATAATGCTCGTGATTCCAGGTTAGAGGCAATCATTTTCCATCTTCCTAAGAAGACTTTTGTATAATACACCCAGTGCCTTTCTCATTCAATCTTATGCATCATTAATCCATCCCTCTATGTTGGTCTAATGTTGAATCGTATGTGAAATCTTAGAATAAATAGGAATAATGGAAATTGAGTTGGACTCAGTGAAATTTTGTCTCTTGCAATTGGCCCAATCAAATCCATAACTCCTTTTATGGAATTCAAAACTCTGTTAACAGTATAATGCAAAATCATACTTTAAGGGACAGGATATGGACACAAAAGAATGAAAGGAGTGTTGAGCGAAAATACTTGAGACAAGGTAAATTAAAATAAAACAGATATGGGGTGAGGGCGCAGAGCCACGTCTTCTCCTCAAGGCAGAAGAAATGTATTACAAGTATAGATCCATCAGTTAAATCAAAACATGGGAAATGGGAGGGAGACAATAGATGAAAATCCAGTCGAGAGGGGGAATCCCTTTAAATATTTTATCTAAACATATCAAGCAATCTTTTCCAACTATACCAGAAAACCATTACAATTCCATAAAGATATAAATTCCACATATAAAAACATTTAACTAAATTACAACAGAAAATTTTAGACATGTGTACCGTAACCGCAAGGAGAAGCTTCTGAAGTTTTTGTCTTGCACTTTATCTCTGTCCTGCTCCTTGCTTGTTAATCGTTGAGACCTCACTGATACCTCCCAGCCAATGCTAGGGGTACTATTCTCCCCTATAAGCCCCCCAAGCCGCAAAGGGGCCAAGCACACAATCGTAGAAAATCTACCTCCTAGCTCACCTCACAAGGTTGAGCTACCACTCTCTGATCGAGATGGGCGTCTCAACTCCCACAAGAAAAAATAGTCAAGAAAAATATCAGCAGCATAACCTTACGCCTACCAGTCGTGATCCATACCCCTTCTCTTCCATTTCTTTTATAGAGTTCTTCTTAGTGACACTTCCATTAGCACATTAAATTTGTTTTATTAAAAATTAAATAGGAAAAATTATCCCCCGTACACTTGTCACCCGATCCCTTAGTTGCACAAGAATTTCATTAAATTAATTAAATTGATTTGTCAATTTCTCTCACCCACCTAAAAGCATTCCTAAAAATACTCCTTGTTGTCCCTTTATTCAATCAATTTCCTTTAATGACCGACACCCTTCTTAAAGCTTAGTTGAGTTCATTTTAGGAAAGTTCTCTTGACTAGATTGCTTTCTATGTTCCACATTCTTTTGCATTTAATTTCCTCTTTTTGTCTAAGTTCGAATTTAGCAAGTTTTTCACATAGAAAACAATTAAATTTTTAGATAATTTAATCCTCCTTTAAATTATAAATTTTCCCCCTTTTCTTTTCTTCATCCCCCCTTTATTAATTGTTTAATTAATTTTTAGTCCTCATATCCTACTTATACCTAGGCTTTAAATTTAACTAGGCTTAGCACATTTTTTTAAGGGAGAAATTATAATTAATAAACTTTACTCATACATAATGAATTTAAGGTTGACCATGTCAAGGTAAAATATTATTTTCTAGGCACCTAGGTTCATTGACTCACCTGTGTTTAAATATCACGACATGCCCTTCAAGACGCACTACGTGCTTCAAGGGTACCACTTGCCTTTATTCATGTTTCAATTATGTGACGTACCTTTCAAGATGCACTATGTGCTCCAAGGGTGCCACTTTCCTTTTGATTGATTTTGGTAGACGTATAACCCTTGGAGTCAAAAATTCGTCAAGCGACCTTGTGGGAGGCTACGGGCCTCTAAGAAATAAGGACCCTACCTTATTGCGTGCCCTTAGAATCTTCGTGAGCGACTATCTCAGTCTGCCCTCACGACATCGTGGATCTCTCGAACTAGGTAACCGTTAACCTACAGTTCGAGCCACAACGAGAGTGTCTGTAGGCTGTGGCAGGGATTTTGCCAAACCTCTCCCTCAATATCCCTAGTTGTCTTGCATGACCACTTTACTCCAAATGTGAGTCTGATTAGCAAAGAATCGTCAGCCTACATCCATCAACGAAACATTTCAGTGATCCAAAAACAACATCATAATATACCCCGTCATATGTCACATATGCAATAACAAAAATACTCACTCCATATACAGTCCACTTCGTGACGCGATCCAGAGTCCAAGGAGGTCCATTGATGCCATTGACATCCTCAATCAATCCCAACTCCCGCACACTTAGGAGAAACCATTCAATAGCATATGTCCATACATAATCATAATATAATATCATAATCCACAATCTCATCATCAGAATCCATAAGCGAAGAAGACTATCATATAATGAACCAATCACTTGCACACAAGTGTCCTTAAGGAATAAGTCACATCAGGTGTGCACAAGAGCAAGATGTTACAGATAGACTAGAAGGCATGCCATCCAACCTGCCCTACCATTTTTATAATCTAATACATCACCAATACAACACTGAAGCTCACCCTGGCCTGGTTCCCCCTAAATAACTAAGAGACCAAGATTAGGTTCTAGGCTTCTTTGCTAAGTTTCTTTCCATGACCTTGGATCCCAATATCCGTGTTACTTTTAGATATATTATTGCAATGAGAGTGTGCATTTCAAAGGGTGATTGTAAAATTGGTCTCTCTCATAAATAAAAGAATGTAAAATATTTGAAGTAGAACATTTTAAAGATCGGTAGAGGGTGACTGTAAAATCAATCCTCCACATACATCAAATCATAGATGCACACAGTCAATCTATTAAATATCAGTCATTGACACTGCAAATTCCATGCGCAAGTGAAACTATTCGTAATTCATCGCACAACAACATTGATCATTACGCTAATCATTAATGTACATGGTGAACCAATTTATCAACAACATATGGTTATACAATTCTCTTGTAAAGTAAAAGACTGACAAGGATAGGTGGTAAGGGTGGATTGTCCAAAACCACATAGCATTAAATTGGTATAAGGTGGATACAAAAATCATAAGTCACAAGGTACAATTTAAACGAAAATAACTACCCTTTAATAGTTGGGATTCAGACCCTTTAGTTCCTAAGGGTTGAGCAAAAAAAAATACCTTCCAGTAAAAGGGGATTTCAAGAATAATTAAATATCAACAAGTAACCACATAACAGGTGGCATGTAAAACAACTCTGGATATCCTATATCAATTTTAATTAATTTCAACTCAGAAAGGAAACAAAATAAGGAATGGCATAAACCTAACCGATGGAATAACATACCGAAGCATTAGTTCCTTTCTCAAAGGCACTCTTCAATAATGTGCAGGAAAAACACGGAGGCATCTGATTGCTAGATGAATGAACAAGCAAGTAGGCAACTCCAGGTGGGTCACTGGCCATTAAAGGCTCTGCGAAAACGTTGAGCCTTGCAATGAAATTCGCTGCTTAAAAAAAGTTAATTTTGCTAAGCGTTAGAGGTGAGTTTTGTTGCGTCTGAAGGAAAAGAATTGTTGAGCTTGCAGTTATGATTTCAGAGGGTAAGAATATGGTCACTTTCTGCACCTTAATCAAACCAGGTAAAAGAAAAATTCATGGGCATGCCTCATCAACACAGAGGTGGAATTCAGAATTAAAAGCACCAAGTTACCATTATAACTAAGCTCAAATATGTCTCCCTTACCACTGATGGAAGGATTCCAATCCAAATCAATCACAAGGATTGGTTTAGCTGACAGGTTTAGAAAATGATCTTTTCTTGGAATTTTAGGAATATACAACGTAAGATCTTCTACTCTCCGGGCAAAGTCAAATCGTACAGAAAACAGTGCATCGATAACTTAAGTACAACTCTTCCAGGGAACTACCGTATTGAACTAGGCGAGATTAAACCCATAACTAAACTATAGGAGTAAACATATCTTATTATACCATTATAGTTAGCTTGATTATTGATTATGTTATGGCCTATGCCATTTATGGCTCCATATATGTATATGGGTGGGGTAATGACTCTGTTGTTTCTTTTACTTGGTTACCGAACACATAATCTATATCATCGACTGCAAGGTTATCCACTGAATTAATGGGTAGAACAACCACTGCATTTGCCTCCACTCTTGCTACTATCTACACCTATGCTTGTACCTCTGTCACTAGGATCAATGCAGAGGCAGTTAATTTAATTTAAATTGAATTAAGAAAAGGTGGAGTTGAATAAGTTGAAGTGTGTCGAAACAAAATCTCTTAAGGTACCTCGTGAGATCCTTTCATAGGATAGTGAAATTAAGTTATAAAGGGTTTAGCCAAAGCTTGGTTCAACTTTAACCTTCTGAGAAAATTTAACGAAAGGAATTAAATTTGGTTACATGCTTATTCTTAAACTAAAGGCATCCGATTGCATGAGAATCACACTGCAACAACCGAACATTCTTTGATAGTAACGATAATTGAATACAACAAATGCACCAAGAATCCAATATCTAGATTTTCATCTTCCACAATGGTGATAGTAGAAGAATCTGTACCAGAGAAAAGAGTGTTTGTTCTTTGATTTTTTCATTACTAATCTGAATCCTAGCAAAGAGACCCTAGAGAAACAAGATCATGAAATCCCTGCTATCCCCGAACCCCGACCTCGACACCACTTGGAATCATTGGATTCTTCAATAGTCCGCTCTTTATGAGAAAAGGCAAATCGTGTTTATGAAAATTTAGTTTGATAACGAGCACATCCAGGTCACTCTGCTTCATAAGCTTCCAGCTATACGAAAGCACTCTACAACACTTGGCGAGCTCTCTGGCCACATGCACAGTTGATACAATGTTGGACATAAGATCCTTCAATAATGAATTCTTGGCCTAAAAACAACACGAAGGCTTCGTAGTAATGCTCGTGATTCTAGGTTAGAGGCGATCGTTTTCCATCTTCCCGATAAGACTTTTGTATAATACACCCAGTGCCTTTCTGATTCAATCTTATGCATCATTAATCCATCCCTCTATGTTGGTCTAATGTTGAATTGTATGTCAAATCTTAGAATAAATAGGAATAATGGAAATTGAGTTGGACTCAGTGAAATTTTGTCTCTTGCAATTGGCCTAATCAAATACATAACTCCTTTTATGGCATTCAAAACTCTGTTAACAGTATAATTTAAAATCATACTTTAAGGGAAAGGATATGGACACGAAAAAATGAAAGGAGAGCTGAGCGAAAATACTTGAGATAAGGTAAATTAAAATAAAACTGATATGGGGTGAGGGCGCAGGGCCACATCTTCTCCTCAAGGCAGAAGAAATGTATTACAAGTATAGATCCATAAGTTAAATAAAAAAATGGGAAATGGGAGGGAGACAATAGATGAAAATCCAGTCGAGAGGGGGAATCCCTTTAAATATTTTATCTAAACATATCAAGTAATCTTTTCCAAATATACCAAAAAACCATTACAATTCCATAAAGATATAAATTCCACATATAAAAACATTTAACTAAATTACAACAGAAACTTTTAGACATGTGTACCGTAATCGCAAGGCGAAGCTTCTGAAATTGTTGTCCCGCGCTTTATCTCTGTCTCGCTCCTTGCTTGCTAATCGTTGAGACCTCACCGATACCTCCCAACCAATGCTAGGGGTACTATTCTCCCCTGTAAGCCCCCCGAGCCGCAAAGGGGCCAAGCACACAATCGAAGAAAAGATACCTCCTAGCTCACCTCGCAAGGTCGAGCTACCACTCTCTGATCGAGATGGGTGTCTCAACTCCCACAAGAAAAATTAGTCAAGAAAAATATCAGCAGCGTAACCTTACGCCTACCAGTCGTGATCCATACGCCTTCTCCTCCATTTCTTTTATAGAGTTCTTCTTAGTGACACTTCCATTAGCACATTAAATTTGTTTTATTAAAAATTAAATAGGAAAAATTATCCCCCGTACACTTGTCACCCAATCCCTTAGTTGCACAAGAATTTAATTTAATTAATTAAATTGATTTGTCAATTACTCTCACCCACCTAAAAGCATTTCTAAAATTGCTCCTTGTTGTCCCTTTATTCCATCAATTTCCTTTAATGACTAACACCCTTCTTAAAGCTTAGTTGAGTTCATTTTAGGAAAGTTCTCTTGACTAGATTCCTTTCTATGTTCCACATTCCTTTTGCATTTAATTTCCTCTTTTTGTCTAAGTTCGAATTTAGCAAGTTTTTCACATAAAAAACAATTAAATTTTTAGATAATTTAATCCTCCTTTAAATTATAAATTTTCATCCCTTTTCTTTTCTTCATCCCCCCTTTATTAATTGTTTAATTAATTTTTAGTCCTCATATCCTACTTATACCTAGGCTTTAAATTTAACTAGGCTTAGCAAATTTTTTTAAGGGAGAAATTATAATTAATAAACTTTACTCATACATAATGAATTTAAGGTTGACCATGTCAAGGTAAAATATTATTTTCTAGGCACCTAGGTTCATTGACTCACCTATGTTTAAATATCACGACATGCCCTTCAAGACGCACTACGTGCTTCAAGGGTACCACTTGCCTTTATTCATGTTTCAATTATGTGACGTACCATTCAAGATGCACTATGTGCTCCACGGGTGCCACTTTCCTTTTGATTGACTTTGCTAGACATCTAACCCTTGGAGTCAAAAATTCGTCAAGCGACCTTGTGGGAGGCTAAGGGCCTCTAAGAAATAAGGACCCTACCTTATTGCGTGCCCCTTAGAATCTTCACGAGCGACTGTCTCAGTCTGCCATCATGACATCGTGGATCTCTCGAACTAGGTAACCGTTAACCTACAGTTCGAGCCACAACAAGAGTGCCTGTAGGCTGTGGCAGGGCTTTTGCGAAACCTCTCCCTCAATATCCCTAGTTGTCATGAATGACCACTTTACTCCAAATGTGAGCCTGATTAGCAAGCAATCGTCATCCTACATCCATCAACGAAACATTTCAGCGATCCAAAAACAACATCATAATATACCCCATCATATGTCAAATATGCAATAAAAAAAATACTCACTCCATATACAGTCCACTTCGTGACCTGATCCAGAGTCCAAGGAGGTCCATTGATGTCATTGACATCCTCAATCATTCCCGAGTACCGCACACTCAGGGGAAACCAATCAATAGCATATGTCCATACATAATCATAATATAATATCATAATCCACAATCTCATCATCAAAATCCATAAGCGAAGAAGACTATCATATAATGAACCAATCACTTGCACGCAAGTGTCCTTAATCAATAAGTCACATCAGGTGTGCACAAGAGCAAGATGTTACAGATAGACTAGAAGGCATGCCATCCAGCCTGCCCTACCATTCTTATAATCTAATACATCACCAATACAACACTGAAGCTCACCCTAACCTGGTTCCCCCTAAATAACTAAGAGATCAAGATTAGGTTCTAGGCTTCTTTGCTAAGTTTCCTGCCATGACCTTGGATCCTAATATCAATGTTACTTTTAGACATATTATTGCAGCGAAAGTGTGCATTTTAAAGGGTGATTGTAAAATTGGTCTCTCTCATAAGGAAAAGAATGTAAAATATTTGAAGTAAAGCATTTTAAAGACCGGTATAGGGTGACTGTAAAATCAATCTCACATTGATCAATCCTCCACATACATCAAATCATAGATGTGAAAACTTGACATTTATACTTTTACACCTTCAAAAGTTTTTTCACATAACGAATTAATTTTCTTGTTGGAATGGACACGGCATCCATAACCATAGAATGGCCCATGTCCGCACTACAAAGTGATGAGAAGCCCCGCACTTTAGAAATCTTTCAATAACATAATGTGCAACCATGTAAGTTGTCACTTCTTTTCTTGAGGAATTCATTAAATATGTATGAGTATTATATAGTATGCAAGGGTGTCAAATCGCGGTCACTTATTTTCTCAAGGAAACTTTTAGTATTGTAGCTTCAGGTAAGAACGTGTTTAAAGAAATGTTGTAAGAGGAAATTACTTATGCAGCATGGAAATGACTTATGCCGTTACACTACATGGTTAGCATGCATGTAGCTACACTACACATGCCAAGGTTCGGAGCAGGTTTGGGGAGACACTACAATCATGCGTGGGAACAACTGCCCCTCATTGATAATAGACTACAATCATGCGTGGGAACAACTGCTCCTCATTGATAATTAATTTCGTCACCGAGGAATAGAATTAATATACATGTCTGGCCCTCTAGCCACTATGTGGTAGGTAGATAACATCTATGTACCTACTTAAAGGTAAAAAAATAAAATATATGTGTATGGCAATTTCTAAAGAGAAATAAACAGAATATCATTTTATGGCAAAAAGACACATATACCTGCTTAAAGGTAAATAAATTTGTATGACAATTTTTATAGAGAAATAAATAGAATATCATTTTATGAAAAAATGACAGATACATAATAATTCTCAAGTAGAAGCTTCTTAATAATAATAATAGATTTAAGTTTTAAAATCTATATTTTGAAGAATTATGTTTTATGTATTTTTTAATTTAAAATTTAATTATTAGTCCATGCACTGTTTTAATTATGGGTAAAACAATGTAACAATGTAACCAGTGGCCCTATGTGAATACCATGTAACTTGTCATCACAAATTTATCATGTGAATATCACTGCATGTATTTGTCAGGATAACTTCAAACAGATCCAAAATATCCATTGGGTAAGGCACATCTCTCATTTTATGCCTCTGAGCAATACCGTGCACGTAGTGGTGTTTTTATTGTATGGCCAACCATCACTAGAATAGGGGCATCCAGGGTTGGATCAACCCACATAAAGAACTTGTTTGTTGCGTTGGTAATATA
>SNQJ01S0106215.1:0-29926 GCA_010110895.2 Picea sitchensis | reverse complement strand
ACTTATAATTTGAAACAAAAATAAAGAATTTTGTTTTTGCACTTGTATTGATTTTACAAATATTATCATAAGTTTATTTTAACTTTACATTCTTTAAATATGAGAAAAATTAAATGAAATAATTGGTTAAGGTCAAACAAATTAAAAACTTAATTTTAGTTGGATGAAGTTAAACACTTTAAGCCCGCACGGGTGTAGACGGATTGGCAAGTGCCGTGTAAATGGAAGGAAATTTGTAAAATGAAGTCTCATGTTCAATTCTCACTCGGATTTACTCCAATTCTTGCGGGTTGGGTGGTACCCCACACTTTAAATTTTATAGGAATAATTTTTAGTTAATATAGGTGTAATTAGTATCTCTCTCAATTGTAATATTATAATAGATTATTTTCTCATTATTTCTTAATATTACAATTAAGTGATTTGGTAAGTTAGAGTTCTTATTTGATCAAGATTTTGAATATTTGGATCAATTTAGAATTGGATATCCTTCCACCCTACACTAAACTTGGATCATTGTGAAACTCTACTCATACCTAAAGGTTAAATTAAACTTGGATCAATAGGAAATTGTGCTCATTCCTAAAGATTATCAATAAAAGTCTCAAGAAGCTTATCATTATTAAATATAATATAATTTACATGCTACATATAAGGGTATGAAAATTATACATCATTTTCAAAAGTTAATTGTGTAAATTTCATATTTTAAATAAAGTTCAAATTTAGTATAACAACTTTGGTTATCTAATCATATAAATATATATTATTACTATTTATTAGGTTAAAATTAAATAGGTGATATTAAATAGCTTTGACAAATTCTTACTTAAAAGTCTAGAAGAGTTAATGTGTTATAATTCAATTATACTTTGGAGTGTAATGGATATGACTAATATATCACAATTTTTGTTTATTAATTTATTTAAAAAGGGTTTTCAAGCCTTCAATTTACATATATGACATTGTTAATAGTTATTAACATCTAGATCAATTCATTTCTACTAAAACTTTTGAAAAAGTGGAGTCGTCATTTTCATTTCTATTTTGTTTTCAGACTATGCATAAGTAATATTTTATTAAATTTTCATGTGTTTTATAATTGTTTTAGCTTTTAGCTTTGGTCTACATACAACTATTACTTTACAATATTTTGAAGTGATAGATATAAGTAGTGTTGTTGCTAATTTCACTTGTATTCATATTTGATTTCTTTATCGTCTAGAAATGTATGTAATATTCTTAAATCCGAGAGTCCTAGAGTGTGATTTATGCATTTTTATATATAGTTTATACTCGACACTTCAGGTTAACATTTAGTACATAATTCCAACACGTACCTCTGGAAATTACATACTACATTATGTGATTTGTTTTCCATTAAACTACACAAAATTGTATCAAAGAACAAAATATTGTTATACAATTTCATTTCGATAGAGTGTGGAGAGTCTAGCATGTACATGTACTAGGTGCTCACTTGATGTCCTAAAAAAGAGAGCTCATGAGAAGTTCTACAACACAAGGCCTCACCAACACTACACCAAACATTTTTCAATAAATATTCTCATTTTTGAATCAAAATCTTTTGCCAATGATGCATGCCCTATACCAAAACTCACCTTATTAGAAATCTAATCAACATTACGATGCTCATTGTAAGGAATCTCGAGAGTAACCATCTCTAGTAAGCACATGCCAAACGAATAAACATCTACATGTTGATTATCATCCTCTTCAAATAGTTATGGAGACATGAATTTCAATGTACCAATGATAATGTGCACAACGTGATCATTTTCCATGATAGTGGCAAAACCCAGATCCCCGAGCTTCAGAAAACTAATATTACCTTTCACGAATATATTGTTGCAATTTAGATCTCTATGAATTATGCAAGGGTTATGATTATGAAGATAATTCAATCCTTCAAATATCTAACGTGTCAAATTTTTCATCGCCTTCATTGAGATATATCGATGCTTCTGGCGGCACTAGATGAGGGTCCCCAAGTGCATACCTTAGTAATAAAATTCACATGTCTTGTGCTTGGAGGGTCCCCTTTTATTACAGACGTAAACCTAATATCTACTGCATACACTACATAAATCAATTAACCTTTTGAACATGGAGAAGAAGTTAGGTATGAGGGGTTTGTCTCTCATTGGTTCTTAAAGTGGCTTCAATGAGTTTTATTACATATAAACACATTATTATCACTTAAATGTTAATAAAAATGACAACTTTGTTAATAACATGGATAACGTTTAAAAATGACTTCGAGTAAGCAATGTTGAGTAAAATGCATAGCTTCACCAATAATGTGGATGACCTATCCACAACCAATTAGTATACTAAGTAATGTTGAGAAAAATAACAACTTCATGAAGGACATGGATGTCTTTTAAAAATAATTAAGTTAATTATAATAAATAGAAACATGTGTTTAGAGACATGCACAAAGGGAAGATAGATGATGCTTTATGAGCTTTATGTAAGGTCTTTACTTATGGTTGGTAGTGGGCACATTGTTTAGGTGTGCATAAAGGGTTGAGTTAAAAGGTTACAATGCTTCATTTATATGAGTTGAGACACCTTGGGGGCATGAGCCCAACATCATCAAAATAGTCAACCAACTTCACAATTAACAACATTAAGATAAAACTTCCCTTGAAGTTAAAATACAATCATTTTAATTGTAATATATGTATAATCCCCATTAACAACATAATATAAAACCTCCCTCAAATTACTTGGACATTCTCATTTGCCAGCTATGTTAATAGTTAGCTTAACCAGTAATAACAAATTTTACCAATGCGAGAGAGATAATTATCACGTGTTGTGAAAGTCATTTCTGATTATAATTGTTGACAAAGGGTTTTCCAAAAAGTCCTTCCTTCCCATGTCACGTCGTATGACGTCGGTCATATCTAATCAGCCCTCGGAGCGCTTTGTTTTGTACTAAACGCACTTGGCATTGTCGAGCTTTATGCATAGCTGGCCTACATAACACCTTTTGCGTTCTCCTCCACTTTTATTTACCACATTAGGTTGGCTACGTAAAGTCGAATTGTGGACTCACATTGCTTTAAAGAGACAGCACAATCCGAATATTTATCTTTTTACGTGTACAAGTTGCCTTTTTAAATAATATAGTGAGCCCATCGTGGAATAAATTATGTGATTAAATTACCATCTAGAAGCTTAGATCGAATCCACACATTAAGTAACTTACCACAATCCAAATATCTAATCAATAAATTTTATAATCTGCTTCTGTATATACGGTTGGATCTAAAGTAAATTTTAGATTCGAAGATTTACACCTTTTATATGCAACAGAATAATATACAGAATATTACATACTTTGATACTAGATGCATACATTGGTATTTTGATATATTTTCATCGTGTGTGATGAAATTACCATCTAGAAGCTTAGACCGAATCCATGCTTTAAGGACGAGCACAATCCCAATAGCTGTTTTTTAACGTTTGCAGACTCGTAACACTGCGAAGTTATCCATATTATCTATGTGATGAAACTACCATCTAGAAGCCTCGAGAGCCTGCCAACAAATTAATTAAATATTGACATTGGGGTCCAACCATACCCTACAAAGATGCGATTCAATCGAAAAATATAGCATTATGCGTACAGTTCAAATCAATCCTTCTTTACGCCAGTGAAGTACTTCTGTATAGTGATTAGAATGAAAAATATGAACGAAAGAGTCGTAGTCTAAATTTTCTAATTAGAATTTAGAATGGGTCAAAATGTAGAATAGTTAAACAATATTAAATTAAAAAGATTTTTACATAGTTAGTGTTCAAGTTTGAACAAATACAGTCACATAATTATATGTCATTGTTATGAGTTTTCTTATTTTTTCATTTCATTTATATTGGTTAGAAAAATAAGAAAACTTATACAGTCACATGCATGCAACTATGTTAATGCGAATGCAAACAATCTATTGATGAATTGTTCGTGTAACTATGTGATATATTCATGATCAGTTTGTGTAACTTAGTGATAGATGTTATATATGTGAACATGCCCATAGAGGTGAGAGTACAATGTGAGTTCAAGTGTGCAAGTTGTGTAGAGAGCAAAGTGTGTGTAAGGAGAGGATGATTGTATGCCTATGACGGCTATTGTAATTCTCCTTCAATAATAAGAATATTGATAATCATTTCCCGTGGTTTTTTTTCTCATTGGGTTTCCACATAAATCACTGTGTCAATTGTGGGATTGTTGTGCTTGTTTTAATGCATGTTTGATCCAAATTTTATGAGCAAAACAAATTTAACACAGATTATTAAAAGATGCTTAACACAAAATAACAGAGATACAGTAAAATTGGTTTTCTATTCAATAAGGAAATAAGTTGAATCTATAAAATGCAGCGAAAAACAAGCTCGCTAGAATGGTGGCAGCTTATCTCTGAGAAGAGATGTGACGACTGTGCTCATTCGCAAGAAGATGATTACAATGAGGCTCTGAAGGCCTTTTTACAATAAACAGGAATGTCAAAAACCTTAGACATCCAGAAACCTAACCCTAGGAGATGAAGCGCCAAAATTCATGTGGGCCCTGTTTGGGTAAGTCAGTACATCAACTTCCTGAGGCCGTAACTTTTGCATACGATCTCTATTTTAGGTGCACGATAACTCGTTGGAAAGGTATCGTCAGGGAGATTCATTTTGGGGGATGTATTATGCTTTTAGCTATCATTGAGAATCTCGATCCCGAAAAATATTCATTTAGGCCCTCAAAATGGCCCCAAAAGTTAAAACTGCTTAAAATAGTAAATTGACAAAATTGCCAGAAAATTGTTTTGAGTGAGTTCGAAAAGGTGGGTGGCCACCGATATCCACCTGGATCAATCCTCTCTCCTTAGGAAGCACTGGTATCCATTGCGTTGAGTTCCCCCATCAGATGAGAAATTTTCTGCTGAATATGGCCCCGGGTGAGCCACTTGCCTGGGTGCAGGAACTGCCCTGCTTTGACAACTCGATAAATATGGATCCTTTACTGTCGAGTGCCCTTGATCCATATGTCCACAATCTGATCATTTGATTCATGTTGCATGCAGTCGAGGTTGTGCTATGTTGGTGTCAACAACTCTGCTATCTTTGAGGTGTCCAATAATGGTGGGAAATATGGCCGAAGGAGAGCCACGTTGAAGGCTGGATGCAGACCAATGAAGGCGGGAATGGTGAGCTCAAAATCATTGTCACCCACATCCCTGGTGATGGTGTATGACCCATAACGGAGTGGGCGAAGCTTCCGATGGGGCCTTGTAAGGCGTTCTTTCTTCAAATGCAACCAAAATTTGTCGCCCACCTGAAACTTATGTGGAACCCAATGTTGATCATGGCATTGTTTGTACTTGGAATTAGACTTCTGTAGAATATCCTGAACATGTTGGTGGATGTGCTGGATCCACTCAATGAACCGGGTGGCTTTGTTAGCTTCTGGTGGAGGAGGGGACAAGTTGGCCGAGGTGGTCGCCAGGGGTAGTGCAACATCCATGGGGCCCAATGGTTGGAATCCCAACCCCACCTGAAAGGGGTTGTGGCCAGTTAAGTTATTCACGGCTCGGTTGTAGCTATGATGGACATTGGGAAGACTCTCATCCCATGTGCGGGGGTGTTTTGAATTGTACATGCACAGGATATGTACGACCATTTAATTGACGACCTCAATTTGGACATCTATCTTGGGGTGGAAGGCAGTGGATTTGGTGAGCTTGGTATCTAGCAGTGACAAGAGGCTCGACCAGAATGAGCTGAGGAACCGACTGTCATGGTCTGAGATAATGGTTTGCGGGATCCCAAAATGTACCCATACTCATTCAAAGAAAATCTTGGCATTGGCTTATGTTGTGATGTTCTTCTTACAGGCGGCTAGAATCGCCATCTTGGAAAAGTGATCAACAACCACATGTAGTCCATTGAGATGGATTCCCACGCCCTATTAGGAGTAGGCATAGGGGTGTACAGGCTCTATTTCTTAATGGTCGATTTGGAAATAGCGCATGTGGTGTAGGACCTGATATACTTGTCGACATCTTGTCGAAGTTTCGGCTAGTAGAAATGTTTCTGCAGCACTGCCACTTTCTTTTCGATGCCAAAGTGTCCTGCCACCAGACTGTAGTGAGCTTCCCAAATCAGCTTCGCGCACTCGCTTGATGGAACGCAAAGATGGCCCAGACGACACAACAACCTATCCTGAAGATGGAAATTAGCGACCACCAAGTTGGCGCCCAACATTTGGTAGGTGGTGGAGAAGTCAGGATCTGTCTCGTAGAGGTGGGGCCATCCAAAGGTCTCGTGACCACAAGAGTCTAGCACCGTGGTGAGTGTCACAACCGGAGGTCGGCTGAGGCAGTCAACAACTCGGTTGGTGCTTCCTGTTTTATACTTGATGTTGAGGTGGAATTGTTGTAAGTATGTTGACCACTTCTGATTGAGGTCATTTTGCAATTTGCCTTGGGTTTGCATGAACTGTACTATCTTGTGATAAGTGTGGATGATTGTCTCCTTCCCAAGAATGTAATGTCTCCACTGGCAGCAGGCTTGCACAATGGAGCACATTTATTTGTCGTAAGTAGGGTACTTACGGACAACATCTGATAGTGTCTCACTATGATATGCCATGGGGTGGCCGTGTTGAGTGAGAATGACACCCACATCATAGTCTGAAGCATATGTCCCGATCTCAAAGGGATGTTGTAGGTCTGGTAATGAAAGTACTGGGAATGAGCACAAATGCTTCTTCAAGTCATCAAAGGCTTGTTTTTGGGACAAGCCCCACACATATTTTTCCTTACCACCACCCCTGGTTACTTGGCTGAGGGCCCATGCAATATGAGAGAATCCCAGCATGAACCTGCAATAGAAATCAGCTAGGCCCAAGAAGCTTCGAAGTTTAGTGAGTGTGGTTGTGACTGGCCAGTCACGGATGACCTAGATCTTGGCTAGATCCACATGCACACCATGTTGATCAATGATGTAGCCTAAGTAATGGACCCTGTTCATGCCGAAGGAGTATTTTTCCAAGTTTTCATATAGTTTGTGCTGCCGCAGGTTGTGCAGAACCTGCTGAATATGCTGCAAGTGTTTCAACCAAGTCTTGTTGTAGATGAGGATATCATATAGATATACCACTAAAAAATTATTGGTGAAAGGTCGTAGGATATCATTCATCATCCTCGTAAAAGTTGTTGGATCATTTGTCAAACCAAAGGGCATGACCAACCATTCAAAAAGATCTTCTTTTGACTTGAAGGCAGTCTTCCATACATTTGTTTGTCCTATTGGGACCTGGTGGTAGCCAGACTTCAGAACAATCTTACTGAAGTATTTGGCCCACGTGAGCTAATCAAGGAGGTCATCAATTCAGGGAATAGGGTACCAGTTTTGGATTTTGATTTTATTCTGCACTCAGTAATCAATGCAGAGTCACTAGGTCCCGTCTTTCTTCTGCACCAACACGATTGGGCTCCCACAAAGCGATGAGATGGGACAGATGTGCCCCTTCTGAAGTAGATTTTTATCTGCCTTGTGATCTCCTCGTTTTATAACAGATAGCGACGGTAGACTGGTGATCCGAAAAGTTCTTTTAAACAACAATGGTTGAGTTATTATGCATGTGTTTATTAACCATTTAGGAAGTTGGATGAAAGAGGAAGAAATATGAATTAAACATAATAGCCATTAAGCATATTTAGATCTTAAAATAAGCATAAAACATCAGCAAACCATAACACCAATGTGATAACGGAGTTTGACAATCTTGCCTATGTCTCTGGGCCTTTGTCTCAGTGTGTGAGGCTTCCTTATTTCTGTTTGAATCATTAAAAGTACAACATAGTAGAGCCAAAAGCTTACAAAACTGATATGGTCTTGTTCTACCAGATATCTAGAACCCAACATAAAAAATGACACTTAAATCAGATGACCGGAGCTCCCAGAAATGGCTCGCAAAGGTGCGCTCCTCAATAGCTTCCCTGCATAAAAATAGATTTGGCTTGGAAAATATTCAACATAAACCTTCTCTAAATGTCCTCCATGGATCCAGGAAGCCCTGGTTTATATAGATCTGGAGTTGGTAACCATCTCCCAACTTCTCCCCAAAATATGGCCTCAAAAAGGGCCCAATATCCCCCAATATTAGCCAAAAATCTCCAAAAATGCTAAATAAAATCAACAAAAGTCACTATAATAAAGTTCATAACCCACTTTAATAGTAATATAGGGAGAATCCCCCTATTTTTCATCCCCTGTTCATATTAAACACATCCATGTGGCCAGGTGCTAACATCTAAGCACATTGACCCCTCACTTCTCGACTCTCGGTTCTATGTAGTGGTGATATGGCCACGGTCTAGAAACTCCATGTGCCCCAACATGCAGTAAGCACCATAATTTTTGCCCGTGGTTACATACCTGGTCGGTGGGGTAGCTCAAATCACTGGGATAACCCTTTAAAACCATGCCAACAATGAAACCTCAAGTCATATGCTAACTGGTATAACCGTGGGATGGAAAGTTATAACCGCGCGCACAAACGATTAGAGCCTAGGGTCATGTGGGCGTCCGTAGGTGGTTGATGCCTAGCCCTAGCCCTATTCTTCCCCGCCTTACACTATATGCAAACATTTATATATTCAAAACCACATACGGTTAAGAAACATTATGAGGGTGGGCTAGATAGCCCAACCCTGCCAAGTCCTTGCCCGGTGGAGAAGTCTCGAGTTCAAATTTCATGAACTACAAAAAAATTTCAACCAATAACCAGTATAAGGGTTCCACATGGAAGCCCATGTATGGGTGAAGTGGCACTGTACCATACACCGAGAGCTCTGCCACTTGTCAATGTTTCATTTGTCTATGTGTCTGCCACCTGTCTTCCATGTCAGCATACTTGCCAAGTCACCGTCTGCCACATGTCATCATACGGGCATGCAACATGTCACCTTTGCAGTGGTGACACATGTCACTTTCGGATTGGTCCACCTATACCTTCCCAACACGCCATCCATCTGTTTGCCCAGTCAACCTTCCATGTCAGTTGTACAGACCCTATCACATCATCTCCAACTGTTCCTTCCATGTCAGTTGTATGGTTGTTCAAACTGTATAGTTAGTTGCCATGTGGCACTGTATGGACTGTACAGTCATCATTTTTTGCCTTTTGGAAAAATGAACACATCGCCATATCTAGAGCATACGACATTTGTATGAACCCGTTCAAGTTGCATTGGATTCATATCGATGAGGCCTACGCACATGTCCGTTTTGAAATCATTATGAGAACTTTGATGTTTAGGCCTTTCTGAGCCCCATCAAGCTCCTCGATCCAATTATGGATCACACCTCCCCACTAAGGACCTTTTGGTCCCACAAAAGGTTACTGACTAGTCGTCAAGCTCGGGATAGGCCACCCAGATTTTTCTCTGTCTTTGAACTCTGTCTTGTGCACCTGTCTCATCAAGATCAACAGTAACACAATCATTATAATTGACAACATATTGTTAGCCATTTGTACCATGTCAGATCTTACTGAATCCACTATCATCCATATAGACAACATTACTAATGATAGTATCAAAAATATGACTAAAAATGAGCTTATATGTTTGTAAGATTTGCACGACATTAGCTTATCTTGAAGCAAAGTGTGATTGATTTTCCATTCTACCATCATCTCCTGTTCTTACTTAAGATCGATTACTTGATTTGAAACAATTATAGGTGTGTTGCTTTCTTGAGCCGCCTTTCTTAATTGTTTCATTGTTTGAAGAGTTTTATTTTCCTTTAGATGATGAGCATGAACCACATATTCTTGACCTTCTTTAGTTAAATGATATTAATAATTTGCCCTATAGAATATTTCTTTACGATCATACAAGTATGGACTGCCTAAGACCATTCCAAATTCACTTAGTGACACCACATCGCATGTTACATCTGATTGCTACTTATCCATTTATGTGTGTAAGGATTATGATGCATATGTGCTTTTAATCTCAATTGCTTAACCAATTCCTTTGAAATTAAGTTAGATTGAGATCCACTATCTATCAATGTGTCAACCTTAGTGTGTCTCATGATGACCCATATGTGAAACAAGCTACTTCTACAATCAAATCCTTCACCAATTTTACCCGTCATACCAAGTAATGAGACTTTAGATTCATCACCTGAATCTGATCCCAAGTCTGATGGTCATGTTGTTGCTGTAACTGTTTTCCTCCCTTTCTTCTCTTTGAACCACTTTAGTGTCTTCTCGGGATGCAATTGCCAACAACGGTCCTCCTCATGCCCCTTTTCTTGCAATGATTGCAAGAGGGTTTCTCTTCCTTTCTTGCCACTGAATTTGAATTATTTCCATGCCACTTCCTTTTGTCCTCTTTCCTTGAAGACGATTCCCCTGATACACTAACACTTGTTTCCCCTGCTTCAATGTATGTTGCTTGAACATAAACCTCATCAAGATTTTTTGGTCCAAACATGAATACAATATTTCGAATATGTGCAGGTAAACCTCCTATATACTTCATAATAGTTTCTTGGGTATGTAAAGTAATATCTAACATCAATGCCATTTTACGAAAGCCATCTGTGTATGCTTGCACTATTGTTCCTTTTTTTAGTTTAAGATCCTTCCATTCAATTAATGCTTTTTATTTATAACCCAAAGGATAGAATTGCTTTCTAAGTGCATAAATATAACTTTTCCATGATGGAAATACATTACCCACTTGTTGTGTGTCATTTTGCAACTTGCTTTTCAACCAGATGAGTGATGTGCCTGCAAGTCTAAGGGATGCCAACATGATCTGATTTGATTCATCCTTGATTTGTTGCACACTGCAATAAACCTCCATCTATCTGACCCAATTGTCAATTCTCTCTGCATTAACTTGACCATCATACATGGGTAATTCAAATTTAACATCAAGTTTTAATAAAGTCATTTCATTCTTATGTTTATGAGCATGTTTCTTTGCATTGGATTTAGAACTTGAACTTGAAGAAGAATGAGAAGAAGGAGGTGAATATGCAGGTGAAGGAGGAATTTGAGGAGGATCCTCTCTTTCTTCACTTTTTACCTTTGAATATTCATGAAGAATTGGTCTCTTTCGTTCAAAGTAATCCTCATACAAAACCTTCATCATCTCCGACATAGCAAAGAAATTGTTTTGAAACTCTTTCTCATCCTGAGAAAGTCCCTCTTTTGATGCTGTTAGGACCACATATTGTACCATTTTTGCCCATACTTTTTGCTATTATTTTACCCTTCATCACCTGCATTTTGACTTATACTATCATTTCACCTAATCATTCCAAGGTATACAACGTCCTTTCTCATTATTTTATGCTTAATCCAACATAATACTTTGCATTGCGCAGACCTAACCATTGATTAGAGTCACGAAGTGTCCATATTCGCGAGAATAGTATTTCGGTAGATGATGAAACTTCAGGCCCTTAAACGTTGTTGGTAAATCACTTTGAAACCACGGTACTACTGACTGGAAGCATATGCGAAACGAACTGCTACGGTCGGGGATGCATATGCGAGCAACTGATTACAGGTTCAAGAATCACGGATCTTTGAAACAGATACGTCACTCAATTGAACGGATGTTGAGACACGGAGGAGGCCGTCCGCGATCTTTGAAACGCGAGTCTGACGATGAGTCAAAGGCGACGCGGGGCGTGGGTATTACTAACAGCATTAGAAGCTATATGAAGCCGTTACACCGGCCATTAACGGCCATGCGCCGTCCAGCCAATTAGCGATGCGGTTTGCATAAGAATAGGACACCTATGCTGATTTAGAAAGATCTGATTTAGTGTAGGATCCGGATCGCAGCAACCTTGATTACAATATGGTGATTTCCTCTTTAAATTAAAGGAAATCACCATTCGAGAGGATCAAAGTTTTATGTACTAAGAACTGCCAGGCGGGCCGTGTTCAATCTTTCCACTCTGTAATGTGATATTTCAACGGATGAATAGAAGACTACTTTGATAATTCATCTCTAAGTTTTCCGTTCGGAAGATCTTGTGAAGGAGACCCGCCTTCTTCCTAAGATTCACCCGTAGTTAAGTGTGATTGTTTAGTCTGTTATATTTTTGTTTAGCGTTAATTCTTTGTAACTGCTTGTTTGATGGATTTTTCGCGTTCTTTGAAACACTACGACTCTGTCTTAGTTATTGAATAGAGACTTATAAATCTTTTTATCAGGAAATCTTGTGTGGTGATTCTATGTTGCAGAAGTTTGATTAAAGATCCCTTTCGGCCAGGGAAGGGATTGCAACCTGTAATGTCTTCTTTAGAACTCCTTTTTATCCCTGCGAGTGTGCTAGCGGAGATTTGGTTAAGTGTCCCTGCTGACTAGGGAAGGTACAATACCTTGTCTTCTTTAGATTTCCTTTCACCTTTGCAAATGTGTTAGTCAGGGAGTGGATTAAAAGTCCCTACTCAGAAAGAAAGGAACGACAATACCTACTCAGCATCCTATTTTCCACAATGTCAGGCGGGTTAGAGATCCGGCAGAGAATGTCTTCTCTGTAGACTTCAGCCTCACAAAATTATTCTTTAAGCAGTAAGGCCCAAGGCTCTGCTTAGGCAGAGAAAGGAACTAAGTGCTTTGTTCTCTGTTAGATAGAGCTTATTGTTTTATCGCATTGCTTTCATAAAAAGAGTGTTAGTACTGAAGTCCCTGTTTGAGTAAAGTCACGTTCTCCCGATTACAAGATGGTTGTTCTTACCCATTGCAATGTTATTTTAAAATGTAATCGAGGATTCTTAATTTGAATTATAGAGAATTGCAATAGGGAGATCTCTTTCTGTGATACAATTAGGAGCTTAGTTCATTTGACAGAAGTTTAGATGAATGATTTCTTTACTACAACACTAAGTGCTTTTGGAATTGGGCATATATAGTCTTGTGACTACAACTGAAACAAAGACTTCCACGGGTTGATAATTTATGTTCACTTGGTTGTTTGAAATTGGTAGCAATTATAGTGACCAACATTTTGAAGCCGTTGTCGGAAGATAGCTATAAATTCCGAGGAAGCATTTGTGATTTTCTCTTTGGATTAAAAGAATGCATAGAAAGAAGACCCCAAAACCCCAAAACCAAAGGCGGTAACCTTACCACGGTGGCAAAGGAAAAGGAAAAGGAGGAAGAAGAGACTGGCCATTGGCGACGGCTACATCCAGAAGTCACAGTCTGGCAATGACCAAATCTTCAAAGAATTCTGACCTTCATTTGACCATTTTTGGAGCGAGGGAAAGAAGTTTGGAGTCAGTAGCAGTTCAAAGCCGGAAGAATGTGAGACGGAGAAGTCACGGCGGGGAGGCGGTGGAAAGAAAATATGGATGAGTTTAATGAGCGAGAGTGCTGAAGCTGAGTAGATCACGAAGGAAGTAAATGATGAAAATTCTTTTTCTACATTAGGATTTTCTATTGGTGACTTCCCTTTGAACGACTCCCATGAAAAATATTCCACACTCTCGGCGTACCAAATTTCCATAGGCTATCATGGAGGATCCCCGGTAATTTACATTCGGTTTGATATATTGTGTAGAAACTATGATTACACTTCTAATGCTCGAAACTAAAATACCATCAACATTAAAGGAAATGCATTAAGATGGTTTATGAGCCTTGGAAAACATGTAATCACATCATGGGACAAATGAAGCAGAAATTTCTGAAAAAATACCGGAGACTACTACTGCAGAACAAGAAAAAGAAGGAGGAGCTATTTAAAAATGATGTAGAAAAGAAGATGAGAATATATAAGACTTTGTAGAGAGGCTTCGGCAAATCTGCAAAGATCCAGTCACCCCAATGTAAGTAAGGACATCCCTTACTCCTTTTAACAAAACTATTTTGTTAAAAGGGGTAAGGGATGACTCTGGATATCTTGAACATGCTTGGAAAGGGGGATATATATCAGGGAACCGTATGATGTATTGTCAACTTATGCAAAAGATGTTCAGAGAACAGAAGCGAGATCAAATAGCGGGGACACTACATTCTCTAGAATCCAAAAATCAAACAATGGAGGAGCAACAAAATTTTGAGATAGGCAATTGCCAGAAGACTTCAAGGCTGAATCTGAGCTCTTTTGCCTCGCAGATGGATACCCTGCAGATCAATGAAAAGCAAGCAGAAGTAGAAGAGGCCTTGTCTATCTTTTGTCCTCAATGCAGAGATAAGCACCCAAAGAGAATGTCCATTGTGAGAAGAAAACTATCTGCACTATTTGTGACAAAGAACCATGATACCAGTACATCCATCTTACAGGGTATTAAAAACAACATTACAACCAGACGGAAGTTGAAAGTCTATGATGGCTCAAGGAGACAATGGCAACCACGAGGGACAGGTATGAACTCCTAACATGCCATTTAATGCGTTGGAATAATTATTCTGCTTATAATCAAGCGAGTTACCCCCCCTTCAATCAGATACATTATGCTAATCAAATGAACTACCCATCCACACAGCAAACTTACCCACCGTGCAACAAACGTACCCACCCATGCGACAAAATAACCCGCCCTTTGTTGATCCCTCCTCATAGACCCCATGGCCCCCTGGCAACCATGACCTTATCAAATCAGGTGGAATCAAAATTGGAGAGGGACAAGCCCCTTTCCAAAACCAATTGCCTCAACTCCCACAACCACTCTCCTTGCCGGTGGTACTCCTCCAATTAACCAAGCAATAAGACTGACTACATTCAACCTAACCCCAACCCAAATAATAAAAGGCTGTTCAATGCATTGATGTTTATAAACAACCCACAATTTCCCTCCTCCCTGCACAATGAAACGATATACATCTTCGATCTGGGAGAATAGTGGAATATACTATAGCTGATGTTACCTCTACCGACAAGGAGGAACACATGAGCATGATGCACCTGAAAGGGCACAATCATCCTCCAACAATGCTGCTGAAACAACACCATTTCTTGGCGTTTAACCTTGACCAAAACGCGAACTACCAGCCTTTAATCTCTTAGAGGAACTACGGAATTTATATGTTAAAATTCCCATTTTACAAGCACTCAGCGATGTACCCATCTATGCGGGACAATGAGAGATATCTGTATCAAAAGCCCGGCAGGAAAGCCAAGGATCCTACAGTCCGTCCTTGGGAGATTTGTCTGCATTAATGGCAGTGCCAAAACCACGGTCAAATGTAAAGCGATCACAGCGTACCCTCTTGTCAGCGTACAGTTAATAAAACAATAATCCCTAAGTGTCTGGTAGACGGGTGTGACCATAAATATCGTACTTTAGAAACCCTACAATTTCTACAATTACAGAGACAAAGTCGGAGAAACCCCTACTATCTTAGGATTTGGCTGATGATCCACAATTAGACGAGAGATTGTCATTGAAGATCTCAACATCTGTGGAATCTTGGGTACCCCGGTCGATTTCCACGGTCGTGCGGTAAAAACAAAGGCTGAGGCCACCCTCTAATTCTGGAGCAGACCGTGGTTATGCGGTGATGCTATCAGGCGTATTCGAGATCAATGACAATTCGAATGGTTATGAAACAAAACAGATGACCCTCTACCCTCATGCCACACCCACATCAACAATGATAACCACAGTATTGGGTTGAGCTTTGAGGATCAACCTCAACCCGCCGACTATCGGACAAGCTCTAAACGAAGACTCCAAGGATGAAATTATAAAATAGTGTTGTGACCATCCCTCTGTGCAGAAATTCACAATCAATTAACTGCGATGTGGGTGACCAGAAAATTTTGATCCAGCAAGCCCACCTCAAGCGCCTAAAACCATCTTCTCCAAAAGTATCCCAATTGAGTCGAACCTGGCAAAACACTAAATGCATGACCTCATTTGACAAATCTTTGAAACCTGGAAGTTAACAAAGTTGCCGGGATAAATAAGAGCATTAGCATGGGATTACACCTGACATGAAAGGAATCTTCGCCGAATTGTACCACGAGAATATATATTTGGAATGAAACGTAAATAATCACATCCCAGCCCGGTGACGAATGAACCCAAGCTTAAGAGAAATCGAAGGAAGAACTTAAAATTACTTAATGGGGTTTTGTTACCACATATCGGGAACTTGAATGGGTGTCTCAGTACGTATGGTTCCTAAAAGAAGCGGAAAATGGAGACGTATTAGCCAGTCTGAGCTTTAAACAAAGCCACTCGGAGAAAGACCACTCGCGCCATTCATTGATCAAGTTTTAGATGGTCACCGTGGTGAAATTCTTCTCTTTCTTAGATGGTTTAGATTGGGTGCAACCAAATTAAAATTGCACCTCAAGACCAGACAAAACCACCTTCGATAGCAAGGGAACCTTTGCTGATTCTCCCGTTTTGGACATGTAATGCACCAACAACTCAAGGGCAGTCTTAGGAATTTTCCTGCGATGATATGCTTAATGACTCTGGAAATTTATGGATGATTTTACCCTTATGGTGTTTCTTTTCAAGAAGCACTAGAAACCTTGAGAAGGTACTCAAAATATGTATACAAGCCCAACTTTCCTTAAGCCTGAGAAAATGTCATATGATGATGACTGAAGGGATAGTGCTTGGACATTTCATCTCATCTAGAAGTCTGGTAGACCCATCCAAAATACAAAGTCATTAGGTTCTCCCAAGACCCAACGGATGTAAGAAGCTTTTTGGGACATTCTGGATACTCTGAGAGAAGGTTTATTAAGAACTTTTCCAAAATGGCTTCTCCCCTGTTTGTTTTACTGATGAAAAATCGCGCATTTAATTGGAATAATTCAAATGAAGAAGCATTCAAGACACTAAAACATAAGGTGTCTGGTATCCTTAGAAGGACGATTGGACACTTCCCTTTCACATATCCTCGATGCTTCATATCTTTGCTATAGGAGGTGTCTTGGGACAGGAAGAAGATCACCTCCCCTTATGCTATATATTTCATCAGCAAGAATATGTCCCCTGTGAACTCAATTATCTGATCCGCAGGAGAAGTAATTTCTAGCAGTTATTTATGCGGTTAACAAATTTAGACATTACATGCGGCTGTCTACCTTTGTCCATCGCGATCCCACTCGGCTATCAAGTACTTGTGAATAAACCTAACCTACAAATGCTAGAGTCACCAGATGGCTACTATTATTGCAAAGAATTGATATCACAATTGTAGATATGCCAGGAAAAGAAAATGTAGTGTTGATTTCCTTTCTCGGTGTGGAGTCAATGATGATAACCAGTGGATGATTCTTTCCCAGATGAATACTTATTTGCAGTTTCTGCTCACTCCTGTGGTATGCAGATATTGCTAACTATTTAGTTAGGAAGTTGCTATCCACACCTATCCTACGAGAGAGAAGAAAAGTGTTGTTCATCAAAGTTCCCGGTATAGTTGGATGAGTGGGTGCCTTTTCTGAGGAGCTGATCAAGAGATCGAAGGTGTGTTCGAGAAGATGGGGTGTATGATATATTGAAAGCTTGTCATGATGGCCCTGGTGGAGAGCATTTTCTGGAACAAAAGAACGACATACAAAATTCTAAGAATGGGGTACTAAATGGCCTTCAATCTTCAAGATGCAAAGAAATATGTCAAAATTTGTGATAGGCAAAGAGTAAGTCAACCTAATCATAGAGATGAAATGCCATTAAACCCAGGGTGGTGCGAAACGAAACGACATATAGACATGAATTTCATAGGGACCATCAACCCTCCATCCAATCAAAAAGTTTACATATTGGTACATCTGAACTATATATGACCAAATGGAGTGGAGGCCAAGGCACTCCTGAGCAAGCGAGGAAGCAGTTATAAAATTGTATTCTGGAACATCTTCACGGTTGGAATGCCAAGAGAGTTGAATTCTAGGATGGAGGACCTCCTTTCTCTTCTCATGGGTTCAAGCCACCCTTCAAAAATATCATATTGTGAGAGAGAATGACTACCTTACCACCCTCAAGCTAATGGGCACGTGGAAAGTACAAATAAAGCTATAGAAGCCATTCTCACTTGATGAAGAAGGTAAGAAGATTTGGTCCAAAAGGCTCCTTGAGCATTATGGGCCCTCTGAACGCTACCCGGAGAAATACTACGGGATTTTCTCCCTATGGTGGTTTACGGAAAAGTGTTGTCTTTCACATGGAATTTGAAATCAAAACCCTAGGGACTGCTTTAACTGCCAACCCATGGCGATGCACAAGTAACCGGTTTACCTTTGACCTAATGAACTAGAAGAGAAAGACTAGATGCCATTCAACAAAAAAACCATAATTCAACATCAAAGATCTGTGCTTGCCTTAAAATATCAAGAACAAGCGGTTCCAAAAAGGTAGTGGAGCCTTACTGTACGATTCGAGGTTCAAAGAATTCCCAAGGAAACTGGCACAAGATGGTTGGGACCCCTGAAGTAGACAGTTTTCCCAATGGAGCAGCCGCGGCTCCTTACAATTGATAGATCGAGAACTTCGTTACTTGTCGGTCATGGGTCTTCGCTGTATCGGCTTGGTTTCCAAAGAAGATTTTTAAGGCTACATGCATGGCAGATGCTCATTTTCTTTTCATTAAGGGGGTTTCTACCCCCAGTAATAGTTAAATTCTTTTAGATTTTCCTTGGTATTAGATTAGATTAGATTTTTGTTACTAATAAATTACGTAGAAATATGGATTCTGGGAATCAGTCGGGGAGAGACCCGATTCTTCAAAAGAAACCGGCTTTCACGATCTTGCAACGCACCCGCGATTGTAGCACTATTGGCTTTCACGATGCCGCCACACCACGGCGCAGCACTATTGCGCTTTCACGATCCTGCAACACCACACTGCAGCACTGGCCAGTTTTCGATGCTCTTTTTAACACCCGCGGTGCAACACTGGTGTTTTTGCGATCTTTGAAACATGTTGATAACGGTAACTCTCTCCCGATCTTTGAAACATTATTGTTCAACATTTTCTTTCCCATCGAGGAATACTCTAGCCCGCCATTCCCCATCATTCTTATTCCCGAAACAACTCCGTCCAGCACTTGTTTACGTTTTCCGCTACCTACATTCTTTGAAACAGCCTTCCATTCTCCCCTCCGTTCTTTGGAAACACGTTACCGGTAAACCTTTCCTCGAGTTTTCCGTCTTTGAAACACCTTTGTTGACATTCTTCGTCCTTCCAGCCATTTTTCCCATTATTTTCATCAGAGCCGTTTCCGTCCGACAATTGTTTGGCCCACTCTACATTCGCGCGAAACACCTTCATCCGACAGCAACGCTTCATTTCTCTCACCCTCCATCATCAGCGAAACAATTCCGTCCAGCAAATTGTTTACGCTTCTTATTCTTTGAAACACCATTTGCCGGCAACCCTTCATCATTTCATCCATGATCTTTGAAATACCACCGTTCAACACTCTTTGATTTTCTTCCGATACGAAACACCAGTTATCAAGCAGTTCTTCATCTATAGAAATTATTCGTTATCTCTGTTGATGAAACACCCGCCGTCCATCATCATCCGTCGGCAAGCTCCTCCGCTCCCAAACAACAGTTCGAAAAGCAGGCCGTGACATAATCAAGACACCGCCGAAACAGCATCATCCGCGACAAGCATCCGTCGGGTTGTTAAATAAACCAAAGGGCGGCAAAGATGCGTAAAGTTTATGTAATTCGGTTAGGTTATAATTAATGGGAAAGATCCGGCGTCATTATAACATTTAAATACATTCGGTACTAGCCACACTTGGCCGGAGGTATCAAATCCGAGATATCATTATTACACCGATCTCGCCGCGTATTGAGTTCACCTTTCACACATTCTTATTTCCATTTCCGCATAATGCCGCTCGGAAAAACTCACTTTATCGAGGCGATAACAAGCTTTTGACACTGTATTGCACTAAACCGGTAGCCATGGAGGGATCCATCATAAGAAATGAACCAGGTACCACATCACTGCTCGAACAGTACCCCATAGAATATCAAATTTTCGAGCAAGCAATATGGCTCCATTACTTCAGAAGAATCCAATGGAGGTATAGCGAGCAGCGGGTCCACCTGAATTTGCCCTAAATTTACGGAGGACCGATACGTTGTTGGCAGTTGGATAGTAGTAACGAGGAGGAGGATATAGCGACCGCTTGAGACCTCCCAATGCATTTCGAATGGAAATTCTTGATGGTATTAAAACCCCAGTTTCCCTCGAAAACCACAGTCCGCCCACATGACCAACCAATCCCCCTACCATGCCGATCCCTGCATGCACAGCACGAGTCTTCCATTTCGCCCTTCATATCGCGGGTATTGATTCGAGGCACGAAGTCCACCTATCCCACCACGAGGAGGAAGACCTCTACGAAAATGGAAACAAGCTTCCCTTTTTCCACCTTTCTTACGGAAAAGCGAATAAGAACCTCCAAGACCACCTCTAATGACCCCTAAGCCACTCCACCAATTCAATTGACAACCCGTAAACCATTGACCTCCCAATCCAGGATCTCTGCCTATTTTAACCATGGTATTTTGCAACACAAGAACCAGGCGCCCCACAAACTATAACACCACCAGAAGAAGTCTCACACGGGTTGCTGAAACACAAGAACTGACCATGGCTGAAACACAGGAAAGCGATACGGTTGAAACACAAGAACCAGCGGCTGAGATTGAAATAGAGTTCGCGATTACTCGGACGCCGGACCTCATTTTTTTTTTTGAAGTAGCTGAAACACAATCGACTATCCATCGATTAAATTTGGCTGCAAAGAACGATAGCGTATTGAAATTGAATTACAAGAGTTGGAAGCAGGATGTTGGTGTTTGAAACACAAGGACCAGCCACCGATTTTGAAATTGAAGAAATTGAGACTTCGGGATAACATAACACCACCTTCATCAAGTAACATGGCACGAAAAACCCGATACATTCAATCATTTGAAACAAAGACCACCCGCGGATATGGGAATTGACATACGGCTGTCGAGAGAAGTTGAAAATCTTTTGCAACACTACTTTCCTTACACGGAGGTTGAGACCACAGGCATTTGTGGCCATTCCATGATTTATCCACAAGAACCAACTAAAGAGACGATGACTGCAACATAAGAACCGGTCATCTCCAAACCCAACTTGACAATGTCTGATGTCTTACAAGAAAATGAGTTTTAAAGTCTCAATTGGAGCATATCAGCAAGAATTAGCCTGGGTAAGGGAAGCATATGAAAAAGAAGTAATTTTGTACACCTTAGCCCGAACAAAAAACTTGACAAGAGAGACCACAGAGAGTGTATGTAAGGAATACATGTGTTGTCAATGCGGAAATATTTATTATCGGTAGGATACAAGATGGTTCAAGTTCCAGTACTAGGAGAAACCCCCATCCCTTCTCCTTTGAAGCCGAATTTGAACCTGCTATAACACAAGAACCGACGGGCTCGAGTGAAAGAAAGGAATCCCTACGGCCGAAAGGATGTGCAAACATTTCCCGGAGGAACTCACCCCTCCCACTCAAGGCAATCTCTCCACTTCCAAGGAGCGGTCCACTCAAAGCCACATGCGGTCCACCGCCCGGATCTTTGAAACCACGGACTCCTCACATTGGAATGAACATCTTTGAAATACAAGAATGGAAGAGAGGTATGCTAAAGACCGCAAGGACCAACGGATGCAAGTACTACGAGGCAAACTTGGAGAAATCACACTTTCTCCAATTGGAAGCATTGGACCTGACACGCAAGAAAGGATTGAAGTCAAAAAGAAAGCAGTTTAAAAGCTAGAATGGTCAAAATCTTTGATTTTGATGCACTCACTAATAGCCACAAGGAAGCCTTCTTGTAGACTTCTTTATTTCGTAGAGACTTTATATGGTTCAGTTAATCAAATGTTGTTGAAGGATTCTATAATTTCATAGGATTTATAGAACCAACAGATTTTGTTTATACTTTTCTAGCAGCATCCATTAGGGACCAGCACCTATTATGTGAATCCTACTTCCATAATGAAGCTATTCGGGAAAAGCGAGAACGCTCAATATCAATCCTCTTGTTGGAGATGTTCAACTCCGAGCTTTACATCTTTCTTTATAACCAAATTTTGTGGAAAAGTAATTTTCCAACTGTCGGACAAAATGAGGATAAGAAACTACTAAGGATTAGGCCAGAACCAGAGGCGTCGATTCATTGGAGAATATTATGAGGTCTTGAAGAAACCGGAGTAACCGCGACATATCAAGCGATACGGTCAGTGATCCGGAATGTCAGCAAAGTATCGGTACCATCGAGATTCCTTCCCTCCGGGCCAATAACCTGTTTTGGCAACAATCTGAAACGAGAGGCATCGCAATCCTTTGGTCCACGACAACGAGCAGCAATTTCAAGGTTACCTAGTTATATCCAGTGTATGGGACATTGTGCTGAGAAGTGGATGGGATACAAATTTTACTTTCCCCTACGGCTGCCAAAGAAACATATCAAGTCGGATATAAAGTATCCAAAAGCGGCTCTTGACATACAGTTGCGGGAAGAACAAGGGGTTCAAATCACCGATAGACGATTACCCTACGGAGCTACTGCTTGAGTACTACATGGTCGAGGAGCGATTAACCGGGTTCTGATTGGTGGTGCCACGAGGACATACAACACTTTGGTGGGGGATATTGGGACCACATATTGTACCCTTTGCCCACATACTTTTGCTATTATTTTACCCTTCATCACCGCATTTTGACTTATACTATCATTTCACCTAATCATTTCAAGGTATACAAAAGCGTCCTTTCTCATTATTTTATACTTAATCCGTTTGCATAATACTTTACATTATTTTTTGAACCTAACCATTGATTAGAGTCTTGAAGTGTCCATATTCTGCGAATATTATTTCAGACCGATCTGACTGAACTTCCCAAGCCGTTGTTGGTGATCTTTGAAACACGAGGCGCTACGACCAAGGGCATATGCCGAACCGGAGCTGCTACATGGTCAGGGATGCATATGCGAAACGAAGCCGATTACGGTTCCAGAATGCGGAATCTTTGGCTCTGAATTTGTCACTCAATTCCGGAACCGGTCTTTGAGACAAGAGGAGGCCGTCATGATCTTTGAAATACAGTCGACAGCTAGCAGTCAAAGTGACCACGGGCGTAAATTGGTACTAACGGCGGTAGCAGCTATGAAGCCGTTACACCGGCCAGTAGCGACATAGCCCGTCCGACCCACAATATTAGCGATGGGTTTGCATAGAGCGGACACCTATCTGATTTAGGAAAGAGATCGATTCAGTGTGGGATCAGATCTGCCTTAATATGATTGTATCGATGGGATTTCCACTTTAAATTAGGAAATCACCATTGGAAGGATCCAACTTTTGATGTACCAAGAACTTCAGAGAAGCGGGGCGTGTTCAATCTTTCCACTCTGTAATGTGATATTTCAACGATGAATAGAAGACTGCTTTGAAAATTCGTCTCTAAGTTTTCCGTTCGGATCTTGTGAGAAGGGGGGAGCCCACCTTCTTCACAAGATTCACCCGTGAACTAAGTGTGATTGTTTAAATTCCTGTTTATATTTTGTTTAGCGGTAATTAACGTAACTTTGTTTGATGGATTTTGCGTTCTTTGAAACACTACTGACTCGTCTTAGTTATTGAATGAGACATAAATCTTTTATCAGCAATCTTGTGTGATTCCTATGTTACTTGGCGGAGATTTGGTTGAAGTCCCTGCTCAGCAGGAGGGATTGCAACACCTTGATATTACGTAGAACTCCTTACCCACAGGTGTGCTAGGAGAGATTTGGTTAAGTGTCCTGTGACTAGGAAGGGAGCGCAACACCTTGTCTTCTGTAGATTTCCTTTCACCTTTGCAAGTGTGTTAGTGAGGGAGTGGATTAAAGGTCCCTAACTAACACACTTGCAAAGGAAGGAACCAAAACATCCAACTCACTGTCTATTTTTCCCACAGTAATTGTCGAGGCGGGTTAGAGATCCACCAGCAGAAAGAAAGGAATCAGAGCGCCTTGTTCTCTGTAGACTTCAACCTACAAGTGTGCTAAAGCAGTAAGTCCCAAGGCTCCTGTAGGCGAAAGGAACTAAGTGCTTTATTCTCATTAGATAGAGCTTATTGTTTTCTGCATTATTGCTTTCATAAGAGAGTGTTAGTACTTTGAGTCTTTGTTTGAGAGTAGGGTCTTGTTCTCGATTACAATATAGTTGTTCTTACCAATTGCAATGTTATTTCCAAAATGTAATCTAGGGTTCTTAATTTGAATTATAGAGAATTGCAATGGGAGATCTCTTTCCTGTGATACAATTGAGCTTCAGTTCATTTCAGCAGCAAGTTTAGATAGAATGATTTCTTTACTACAACACTAAATGATTTTGGAATTACAACACTAAGTGATTTTGGAATTGAGCATATATAGTGCGCAGCTACCTTTGAAACAAAAGACTTCCCTGGGTTGATAATTTATGTTTCACTTGGTTGTTTGAAATTAATTAAGCAATTATAGTGACCAACAGATGCCATCTTCTCGCTTTTATAATTTCTCTTTCTCAATCCAATCAATGGATTCTCTTCAACAAGCTCACCTTCACCACAATGTAGCTTTTCCCTAGTTAACATGCAAAACTCAAATCCAAATGTCAACTTGCTCTGATACTACTTGATCCAAAAAGATCTTTTAAACGATAATGGTTGATTATTATGCATGTGTTTATTAACCATTTAGGAAGCTAAATGAAAGAGGAATAAATATGAATTAAGAATAACAACCATTAAGAATATTCATATCTGGAAATAAGCATAAAATAACAACAAACCATAACACCAATCTAATAACGGAGTTCGACAATCTCGCCTACGCCTCCGAGACTTTGTCTCAGTGGGTGAGGCTTTCTTATTTCTTTTAGAATCTTTGAAAGTAAATCACAATAGTGCCAAAAGGTTAGAAAACTGATTTGGTGTTGTTCTACCAGATCTCTAGAACCCAACAAAAGAAATGACACTCAAATCAGATGACCGGAGCTCCCAGAAATGGCCCGCAAAGGTGCGCTCCTCAATAGTTTCCCTGGATAAAAATGAATTTGGCTTGGAAAATATTCAGCATAAACCTACTATGAATATTCTCCATGGCTTATATATATTTGGAGTTGGTAACCATCTCCCAACTTCTCCCCAAAATCTGGCCTAAAAAAGGGCCCAATATTAGCCAAAAATCTCCAAAAATGTTGAATAAAATCAACAAAAATCACTATAATAAGGTTCATAACCCACTTTAATAGTAATATAGGGCACAACCCCCTATTTCTCGACCCTTGTTCATATTAAGCGCATCCATGTGGCCAGGCGCTAACATCCTAGCACACTGCCCCCTCACTTTTCAGCTCTTGGTTCTATGTAGTGGCCATATGGCTGAGGTATAGAAACTCCACACACCCCAACATGTCATAAGCCCCAAACTTTTGGCCTGTGGTTACGCCCCTGTGCGGCAGGCTAGCCCGACCAACCGAGTCTAACCCTTTAAAACTGTGCCAACAACAAAACCTCGGGTCATATGCTAACTAGTATAACCGTGGGCTCTCAAGTTATAACTGTAGTGTTCCCAAGGCCGAGCCTCGTTGTAAACCATGTTCTGAAAGGAATTGTATCTATGTTTTATAGGCTGGTGAGCCAAGTTTTTATAAGTTGGAGGCTTATGTGTTTGTTAGGCCAGGGAGCCTGAGTGTTGAAGGCCAGGAGCCTGCTGTGGTATATGTAATCACGTAGAACAATTAATAAAATATAAACACCACCATGTGCAGACCGACCACGATGAATGAGTGAAGGGGGACTAAGCATCCATAGAGTGGGCAAGGAATTAGGGGCTGAAAGGTGGGAAAAAGGGGCTAAGTGTTTAGCCTAGGGGGCTTAAGCCTGAGAATAATAATATTTAATATTATTCCAAAAAGAACATGTTCATTTTATGTTTTCACTTTTATCCCAAGTTCCTAGCAAGGGGAAAGCATGCAAAGGGGATGCATGCTGATGGAACACATGCAGTTCCAAGGGTGACAAGTGTCCACCCTTGTGCATGCAAATAAAACAGCCGAGATGAGCCATGAGAGGGGGATCTCTCTCTCTCTCTCACTCTCTCTTCCATTCCACCCGACTACCAGAGCGGGTAGGGAGCGTTGAATAGTAGGACCGACCCAACCACTGCAAGAATACCTCGTGCATTCCTGAGAGTCAGGAATCCTGTGTTGTCTTTGATAGTCCGTGCACATCCTCTATCTGACTGATCGAACCTATGCGTGGAGGCTCTATCCCGAAGCCGTGACCCTGAACCATCCCGCCATTGTTGAACCAGTTGGAAATCCTGTGTTTGGCTCTGTAAATCTGGGTACACCTCTATTCTGTGAGCCGAGAAGCCTATGTTGTTTCTGAAGAGCCAGTCTCACCCTTCGTTGTGAGCCGTGGAGTCTGTGTCAACCCCTGCGGGAATTACTCATCACGCATTCCTGTGAACCATCACTATGAGGCCTCAAGCCATTGATTGAGCCTGTTTGAGAGGCCGTGTTTGTATTTCATGTTGGCTATGGTGACCACACAGAGTTGGACTACACGTGGCTTGATGGCCAGTGCGAGTTGTGATTGAGCCTGTGTGTGATCTCTCTCTAGGTGAGGGAGGTGGATGTTGTTGGAAGAGGTTTCTTCCAGAGAATGTCCAGCAACAGCTTCAGGCTCTGAGACTTCCTAATCCGGCCTGTTACCGAGACCCAGAGAGGGAGGTTAGCACTGATGGACTATGCTTGTGAAGGTGTATACTCCCGGGCGGAACAGGCATGTGGGGAATGAGAGTCTGGTGGTAGTGGGTGTAAGATGGCATCCTGGGAAGAATCCTTCCAGATTTTATGTGCCATTTTCCCTGAAACCTCAGCCTAGCCTAGAGTTCCTTGCCTTGGGATGGAGCTTAGTCCCAGCTTGGGGGTGACCCATTGCTGAGATGATGAGTAGTGCGGTCTAAGGGTGGGAGGTTCATGGAAGGCCTGCACTTGGTTGGTGGAATCTCCCACTGTTAAAAGATAAGTATCTGATTATGCCTTAAACATGTTTTGCAGGACTGTGATGCATATGTTAACATGATTTCCGCTGTGTATATGAATTAATATGAAACAATATGGATTGTTAATTATAGCAGTAAATAATATGTTTACTCTGAGATTAAATGTGTTTAGTTGTTGAATGCATATGGTTCATATAATACCTGTATGAAATTATGTATCGAGAGTGGGGTTATAGTCTTCTTTTAATAGCGATTAAACCTTCGTAGCAGAAAATGGGTGCTACAGTTTGGTATCAGAGCCAAGGTTTCGACACTGAGCGTAGATGGGCCAGTGGAGCGGTCTTTGGACCGAGAATGCGAGGGGAAATTGGGTCTAGAAGGCCAATTTCAGACCCTGGTTTGCTCCAAAGTGTCAAGGAGTTACTTGACGAGTTTTTAAAGCTCAGGAGGTATAGCAGTGTTATGAAACCGCAACCAGTGTGGCATAAGTCCATAGGGAGAGAGGAGTCCACACCAGAAGTGTAGGAGCTTTAGGATCTGTTCGGGAGGGAAGGTGAATGCTCGTGACCGTTAGATCTGGAAAGTGTGCACGGGGTTTAAAGCCCTTTGGAATTGCACAGGGGTGTGGAAATCGTGATACATGAAATCCCAAATTAGTCAGGACCGTCCATCAGAAAGAACGCGTGGAGAGCGATCAGCCTTTTGCTGATTCATAACTTGAAAATAGTCAACGGGAAGAAATCGACGTTTTGGGAGATGGGAGGTGAGAAGAGGTGAACAACCTAGAAACCTGAAGTCCCGAAACAATCTACACCATAGATTGTGGGACAAGAGATTGAAAATTGGATCAAGTAAGTTAGTAGACGGTGATTTCGTGATTTCGTCACATGGAAGTTCAAGATATGTGTATGCACGAACTTTCGATGCCCGAAACCCTGAAACGCCGAAAGAATCTGTGCCGTATATATGAGAAAGATCTGACCGTTGGATTTTACTAGGAATAGAAGTGAACACATGAATGTGTACCACGTGCCAGTGGGTCGAGGAGAAAAGCGAGAGTGGTGGAACTGATGACGTCGTTAAAAAGCGACGTGGACCCTCATTAACGTGTCATGTGCCACCGTAGTTGTGGGTGACCACTGTACTATGTGGGCTCGGAGGGTAATGTAAATCAAAATTTCAGAAGTCGGGGGTTGGAAAGGAAAGCAAGTTTGAAAGCCTCGTGGGATGAAACCCCGAAACCCGAAGTCTCGAAATCCCGAAGTGCCAAAAATGAAAGTTTTGAAAGCCCGAAAATTGCAGAGCCGAACGAGAGCTCATAAAACTTATTTGAATCGAAATGTCTTTTGTTCTTGTTCATATTGGCTTATAAATGTTTTGGATTGTTCCTGAAGGTTCAATAGCTTGACAAACTTCGAATTTAATTGCACAGTGCATGTGCAGAGTTCAATGGAGGTTAGGACTCCAGTTAAACAACGTCGAGTATGGAGTGGGGAAAGGTGCAGATTACCGTCGAAATAGAAGATGAACAGGAAGGAAAGGATGTTAACCTGGGAGTCAAAGGATCGAACTTCAATGGGCATGGAAAAGAGAAGGATAAGGAAGGAAACATAATGAAAATCATTGAAGGATTGCAAAAAGAGGCCCAGGCTCGCCGAGCTGATAGCCGAAAGCTCATGAAAGTCAGGGATCGACAGGGTGTATTAAACTTAAAATTTTTGAGCAGCCTGGAAAGAATAGAGAGGAAACTCGAGAAGGGAAGAGACTCAAGTAAGACAGAGAGTCGCAAAACCCATGGGAGAAGAAGTAGGTCGAGGAGTGGTATTCAACATCTTAGTCGCTCCCAAGGACATTCTGATAGGGAGACACACAGTAGTTCAAGCCCATCCCCTACCAGAAAACATCAAAAATCTGGAAAGGATGAATTGAAAGGGGAGATGAAAAAGATTAAGCTTCCAACATTCGATGGAGAACATAACAAGGAGGAAGATGCCGAGACCTAGTTGCTTGGCATGAAGAAATACTTCCAACTGCAGAATTATTCTGCCCATGCAGAAGGAAGAATTGCAATGTACCAACTGAAAGGAAAAGCATCCATGTGGTGGGATCAGTTTGTGCAGGTGCAACACATTAGAGAGAAATAGGTCACTTGGAAGGAATTTAAGAGGTATTTCGAGAAGAACTACTTGACTAAAAGATACTATGACAGAAAGATGAAGGAGTTCTTCGAACTCAAGCTAGGCAACATGACTATTGATGAGTATGAACGAAGTTTTCTAGAACTAATGAAGTATGTTCCATTCATCAAAGATGAGGCTGTCAAGATTCAGAGATATCTGAGTGGACTGCCACCTTCCATGAGTGAAAAGATTCAATATGAAGATCCTAAGACCATGGAAGAAACCATAAGAAGGGAGAAATGATTGTATGAGCAGCAAGGAGAAAGGTCTATCCTTCGGAAGGCTTGGAATGATCAGAGGAAGTTTAAGAAGGAACAGAGGCAGAAGGGAAACAAGCCTTCCTTTTTCAGAAACAGTCTTCAGGAACAACCATCGTTTAGAGAGCCAAGAATGACTGAAGAGGGAGCACAAAGACAGAGACAGATGCCCGTTTAGTGTTGGGGCTACCAAGGAAACCACAAGTACAGAGATTGTCCCCATAAAAATGGTAAAGCGAGAACTATACATACTATTCAACAAGATGGAACAGTGAGGGATATGGGCAGCAGAATGCCGAGGATCTACGCAGCCCTGGACAACAAGCAAGCAGAATTTCAATCGCACATGATTGAAGTGGAAGGTACGATCAACAACCGACCACTTGTTATTTTAATTGATTCAGGGGCTAGCCATAGTT
>SNQJ01S0106214.1:51375-62938 GCA_010110895.2 Picea sitchensis | reverse complement strand
ATTGGAGGATTTTATCTTCCTCTTGGAGGTTTATCCCTCCGTTTACATTTGGAAGCTGTAGCTACCTTTGGAAGTCATTACTTCCCTTGAACAAAAACTATTGATTATTTCTCATATATATTGTGCATGGTGTATTGCGGTGTATTGGTGTAACTCTTATACTATTGTTCATTGATCATTGTATATAATTGAATGGTTTAAGTATAATTTGGAAAAGGTTTTTAAATTGTACTTGATACCGATTCACCCCCCTCTCAGTATCAACAACTGGTCTCACTCAATTTGGATACTCTAAGAAGAAGTTATGATTGTTTTACCTGGAACACCTTCTTGAGACTAGTCAATAGGACTAGTCAGATACCCTATCTTCCACAGGGTGTATCTACAAATTTAAGATGAACCATAAGATACATTTTTTACCACAACTACCTTACTAATTTCTGTGAATAGCCTCCGGTGTTCAGGGTCTGAAATGTTACAAAAAGATTTTTATGGCGAAAATTCTGCAATGACTCAATTCAGAATGATTCCAGAACCATATCTTTCACATGTTGTATCTCCGAAATTATAAGGCCTCAAGAGATGAAATTTTAACCCAACATACCTTGATTTGTATACTAAATATCCTCCAAGTTGTTCCTTCTGAAACGTTGTAGAAACAAAGTTATGGTGAAAATTCCAAGGTGTTTCATATGCAACAACAAAACCCCAAGACCTTGAGCTCTGATACCATATGTTAAGAACCAAATATCAATATAGCATAGAAAAATCTCAGAATAAGTACTCAACGTCTTGAAAAAGAGATAATTTCAGATAATAAGCCTCTTCGAGGGGGCAACCCCTTTTACCCCACATAAATGTTCAAGTACAAGATGATTCCAAATGAAAATGTCTCCTTGGTATATATAGGAGACTATGAGGTATAATTAAAACCAATGGAATAAAGCCGACATAAATAAAATAACATTACTAATGTAATATGCCCTAATTAAGGGGTAATGAGCCAATATTAGGGCTTAACACCCTTTAATCAATTTAGTAGGGGTTTAGGTCTACATTGTACTCTAAGGTTTTTTCAACCTACTTACCTCTCCTTCCTTCAATGTCAGGCTATAGAAACATATCCTTTACAATACTGCTCAGAATACCAAAAATTATTTTGGAATGCAAAATATAAACTATGAAAGATTTTAATGCCTTCACTAAGGAATACACCTATTTTTCCATTATATTATATTTTAGATTTACATCCATAAGAGATTTACTGAAAAAGGAAATAGGTTTTTCATATCTATCTTCATTTCTCTGCATCATTACAACACCAATAGTTTCTTCAGAGGCAAAAGAAAGATCAAGAACTCTTTAGAATAGTTTGGGCTAATAAGAATAGGAGATTCAATCAAATCTTGTTTGATTCTTTCAAAGGATAACTTAGCTTCCTGGGTCCATTTAATCTCAACATCCTCCTTCAACATATTCGTAATAAGATTTATAATCTCAACAAAATTAGGTATGAATCTTGTCAAGAAGTTGATTCTACTTATGAATGATTGTATGGCCTTTTTGTTTCTAGAAATACCAATTTTTTGAATAACATTCGCTCTTTAGAGATCTATCTTAGTCCCACCAGAAGATATAATGTGGCCTAAAAGCTTGCCCTCATGCATAGAAAAATGAGATTTCTTAGGATTTAAGGATACACCATACCTTCTGGATTTCTGAAATCTTTGTTTAAGATGCTTCAGATGTTCATCATCTAACTTTGAGAATATAGTGATGTCATCAAGGTAAATCACCATGAACTTATCCTTTTCTCCAATGGATGCAATGTCCATGGTCCTCTAAAAGGTAGCGCCTGCATTCATCAAACCAACATGCATCTTATCATACATGAAAGTTCCCCATGGAGTAGTGAAGGTAGTCTTCTTTCTGTCTTCCTCAAATACTACTATCTGATTATATCTAGAATACCCATCAAGCATGGAAATCCACTGAGAACCCACCACTTTTTGTATAATGTGATCCATCTTTGGTAATGGATAGTTGTCCTTTAATGAACACCGGTTCAAGTTCCCGAAGTTCACACACAACCTTATCTCACCACTTTTATTCCTGATTGGTACCAAATTAGCCACCCACTCTAAATACCTGAAAGGTACTATGATCTTAGCATCCAACATTTTTTTCAATTCCTTTTCAATGATAGGTGACAACATAGGATTATACTGCCTTAATTTTTACCTAAAAGGTTTGGTGCCTTTTTTCAAAGTAATTTTATGCTGAATAATTTCGGTGTCAAAGATATTAATATCTTCATACGACCATGCAAAAATGTCAACAAACTCCTTCGTAAGATCAACATACCTGCTCCTTTGTTCCTCTGTCAATTCTTTGGGCAATTTTATAATCTTTGGATCAACAACAGTCCCAATATTGCAGTCAACAACATCCTTTTCTCGGCTTTGAATTGAAGGCTTTGTGGAAACATCATTAGTGTCAAAAAGTATTTCCAATGGAACTATACCCTTTGGAATATGGTTAGTCTTCTATTCCAAAATTTTATGCCCTGGTACCTCATTCATAAAAGGAATTCTTGATTGATTTTCTGCCTCATTATTTTCGTTCTTCTGATCAATAGTAATAGAAGAAAATTCATCAATAGTTTCAAGAAACCTTTTCAGCTCCTGATCATAAATAAAAACTTTCCAGTGTTTCACATTATCTGGTATAACTAATCTATGCCTCATTTCAATCTCATATTTAATATGTGAACCTAGTGGAGGTATGAAACTGCTTGTGGGAAGAGCTAAAGAATCTGCTCTTTGATTAGTGTTGAAAAAGTGTCCTTAGACACACAATTTTATTAATAAGGAAAAAATGATTACAATATGAAGTGAGAACTCATAATATATTCCTTAACCTCACTTGAAGAAAGAGATAGTTTATATAGATCAACTCTAAACTAAAAACTAGGAGAACAACCAATCACATGAGTATGATAGGTGTCCTTTACATAGAAGCTAGGTGTCCTTATCCTAAAAAAATAGAATAAAATAATTTCTAAAAAAATTTATACTAGAAAATACTTAGACTATAGAACTTTAGGATGATGAGGCTAACAATCCCCCCCTTTAATCCGAAAGTTCATTTTTACAAAGACCAAGTTCATCTATGAACTTAGTGAACTTTATTCTACCAAGAGGTTTGGTAAAAATATTTGAAGTTTGATCTTCAGATGGACAGAACTGAGGCTTGATGATGAACGATCTGATGAAGTGGTACTTGGTGTCGACATATTTAGTATTTGAATGAAATACTGGATTCTTGGACATCTTTATTGCTGACTAATTGTCGATCAATATGGTAGATGGTGATTTCTGAGTTTCACCAAGATCCTGTAAAATTATGCGTATCCATACAATCTCACATGCTGCTTCCCAAGATGATATGTACTCTGCCTTTGCTAAAGAATTTGCAATTCTTTTCTTATTTTTACAATTCCAAGATACTACTACTGAACCCATATTCATTAAATAACCCGAAGTGGATGTTCTATCATCAATGTCACCTGCAAAATCGACATCTGAATATCCAACAAGTGTAAATTTTTTGTTCCTTTTGTAGAGAAGACCAAAATATTTTTTACTTTGAATGTATCTTAGTACCCTTTTTGCTGAATTCCAGTGACCTTCCCTTGGTTCCTACATAAACCTTGAAAGTATACTGACTAAAAATAACAAATCTGGTCGAGTATTTGTCAAATAAATGAGACTTCCAACCAATTTCATGTACTTTGTATTGTTTACCAATTCCCCCCCTTCAAATTTTGAAAGTTTCAATTTTTTCTCCATGGGGGTAAGAGAAGGTTTACAATATTCCATGCCAAATTTATTTAACAATTCAGTGGCATACTTAGTTTGACTAATGAATATTTGGTTAGGATGTTGAGATACTTCAACTCCAAGATAATAATGAAGTGTCTCTAAATCAGTCATTTTGAATCTTGCTTTAAGTTCTTCCTTAACATGTTTGATGTGAGCTTCATTATTTCCCGTTATGATTAAGTCATCAACATAGATTACAAGTATCACTACATGCTTATCTTGCATTCAAAAATACAATGTATAATCTTATTCACTTCACTGAAAACCCACCTTTCGTAGGTACTCATCCATTTTTGCATACCAAGCTCGAGCAACTTGTTTCAAACCATATAAAGCCTTCATAAGTTTGTAAACTTTATGTTCTTGTCCTTTGGCTTTGAAACCTTGTGGTTGAGTCATGAAAATATCTTCCTTTAGATCTCCATTCAGGAAGGCACTTTTGACATCCATTTGATGTATTTTCCAACCATTATGTGAAGCCAAATTGATAACCATTCTGATAGTATTCCATTTAGTTGTGGGTACAAAAGTTTCTTCATAATCAATTCCTTCCTATTGAGAAAAACCTTTAGAAACAAGTCTTGCTTTGTACTTGTCAATTTTACCATTGGTCTTGTACTTTACTCGATAAACCCATTTACAACTGATGGGATTAACATCATGTGGACAATCAACTAAGTTCCAATTTCCATTTGCAAGTACTGAATCATATTCATTAATCATTGCTTCCTGCCCTTCTTTATGTCCAACTACTTTAGCAAAAGAAGTAGGTTCAGTGGAAGCATGAGCAAAATTAGCTTATGCTCTTGAAGATCCCCTAGTTCCTGTTTTGTTCATTTCATTTGAATGAACATCTTTGAGAAGTTGTTCGACCCACTTTGGATTCTTATGTTGAGGGGATTGAGGATCTGAATCACCATTATTATTGAAAAGAGGATTTTCAAAAAATGAGTCTCTTCTTTCATATGAAATATCCGAGGTTGGAGAATATTATTTTGAAGATTCTGTGTGAGAATATTCTTTTGTCGTTTCATTATCAAATGAATCATAATTTTTTTTTGATAAAGAGATGTCTTCTGTAGAAACAAAGTCTTTTTCAAACCAAAATGCTTTCTTTGACTTGTTCAATTTACCTTTACCCTTAGTGTTTTTCTTCTCTAAACGACTAAGGAGATGATTAATCTCATCTAAACTGTTACTTTCAGTTTCATAAAAAATGACATCTCTACTGAAAATGAATTTTCCATCTGAAAGTAATCTATACCCTTTCTTTTCATCAAAGTATCAAATGAAGGTACACTTCATACTTCGGTTTTCTAATTTAGTCCTCTTTTCCTTAGGAACGAAAGCATAACATATTGAGCCAAAAACCCTAAGATGATTTAACTTGGGTTTAAAACCGTACCAAGCTTCATAAGGAGTTTGTCCATCTAAATCTAATGTAGGTGATCGATTTCTGAGATAAACTGCAGTATGGACTGCTTCAGCCCAATATTTTGTGCTCAACCCTTTAAATTGCATCATAGATCTTGCCATGCCCATGAGAGTTTTGTTCATCCTTTCAGTAACTCCATTTTGTCGTGGAGTATAGGAATTTTTCATTTTCCTCTTAATTCCATTGTTTCGACAATAGTCATTGAATTTAGTTGAAGCGAATTCACCTCCATTATCAGTTCTCAAAGACGCAATCTTTTCTCTAGTTTCATTACAACCATGTGTTGAAAATTTACAAAATTTTCAAAAGATTCATACTTTGGCTTTAAAAAGTACGCCCATGTCATTCTAGTGTGGCCATCAATAAACAATATAAAGTATCGACCACCACCGAAAGAGTATTCCATTGGACCACATATATCACTGTGAATAAACTCCAAATACTTTGTTGCTCACCATGAGCTGGTTGGAAAAGATTCTCGCTTTTTCTTGCCAAAAATACAAGCTTCACACTTGGAATTTTATTTCTTCAAAGTAGGAAAACCCTTTACCAAATCTTGGGACTTAAGTTTCAATAGACTATCAAAGTTTAAGTGACCAAAACGAAAATGCCATAATCTGAAAGAAAACATTTCAGAATTCACTGTTGCTGCAACCTCTTGCTTTCTTTGGATGACTTTCCCATTCATTCTTAGTAACTTCCCATATTCATATCTATTCATTATTATTTTCAAGTTATCCTTTTCTGACTTAATCTTCACCAAACCATCTTGCGTGACGATTTGATGTCTAGCTTGTCTGATTGTGACTAAGGATAACAATTTTTTCTTAAAAGATGGTACATACCAAACATTTGAAATCCATTTTTCACCAATTCTGGGGAGAAAAACTTTCACTTAACCTTTTCCTTGAGGTATATGAGTTGTATCATCAACTAAATAAATGGGATTAAGTTGAACATCTTTATAATTCCAAAAATAGTCTCTGCGATAAGTCATATGCTGAGTAGCCTCTGTGTCCAATATCCAATAATTTTTAAATGAATCTACATGCTGAACTGCTGAAAAAACATATTCATATTGATCATCCTAGTAATCTTGATCTTCGTCATATTGAGCTGATTGTTGAGAATTTGAATTTAATGTCTGCTTAAACTTTGGCAATTGATTATTGTTTGTAATACAATTTGATGCATAATGACCCATCTTTAAACATCTTTTACATCTTACTTGACTGAAATTTATGCCTCTTCCTGACTGTGCATTATTATTGGGAGGATTACTTTGAAAATCTTGTTGATTAAAATTTCTACGACCACAACCTCTGCCACGACCTTGATTAGAAGACTGATTCTAAAAATTTCCAAAATTTGATTTTCCTCTACCTTTAGAACTTTCAACTTTAGTGAAAAGAAGATTTTCTCCTGATTGTTTTTGTTTTCCAAAAGATTTACTATGTTGATCCAGTAATTCACTAAGTGAATCAAAATTCACAGTCGATAACTTATCAGTTATTTTCAAAGTCTCAAGAAAATTCTTATAAGATGGAGGCAAGCCATTTATTACAATGGAGACTAGAAAACTATCTTCAAGTTTAGGAAAACCGCCTTGATGATTTCCTGATGAATGTTCTTAATCCTTGAAATGTATTCTAATACATCACCATTGTATTCTAATATTTGTTTAAGCAATTTCATTTGTAGATAAACTCTATGAGATGCATCAAGAGTATCAAAAATCTTCTTTAATAGATTCCAAGCAGACAATGCATCTTTGGAATTCTCAATATGAACAAACATGTGTTCAGTTACAAATAACATAGCAAAGCAAGTGCTTTTTCATATTTTAAATTCCATTTTTCTAAAGAAGTAACATCGGTTGGCTTAGTTGGTGTAGTATCACCATCACATATATCATGCCATAATTCATTATAGATCAGAGTGTTCTGCATGTGCCGAATCCAAGATTTGTAATTCTTGGGTCCATCTAACTTATCTGATTCTGTGAATAGATTGATTAATTTAGACATGATGTTTGTTGCAATATTTGCAAGTGAATAATCCACAAAACTCCAAAAGAGAGACACAAGGCACTAGAAACAAAGAGTACACAATCCACGCAAAAAGAGTACGTTTAAGGGCTTGTCCTTTACCCTTTAAAAGTCTCATTGGAAATGGAGTTTGATAGGGTATTTTACTGGACTCTTCTCAACTTCTGAGCGTTCAATCCTACAATAAAATATTTCAAAGTTTGACCCTTTTTACAAGATAGATAACCTTATACACATAGTAAAATGTGCCCCACCTTTGAACTAAAGTCATCAATGACTTAAAAGATTACAACTCAAATGTCTAAAAATAGAAAAACAAAACTCTTTAATATGAAGATCAAAGTTTAAAAATCTTATAGCTCCACATCTTTATGTTAAAACAATTTTCGATCCTTCATCCGGTCCTCAATTCGGTCCTCAATATAGTCCTCAATCCAGTTCACAATCCAGTCCTCAATCCGGTCTACGTTACAGACCTTGATATGAACAAATATTTTTGCAACGCTTTTAGATTATTTAATATCAGTTGAAAAAATGTCCACCAAAATCGCTCACAAGGGGATTCAAAAAACAAGGACACACAACAATATTTTGACACGCAGAAGAGATCTGAGTGCATGAAATCATACCATTAGATTCACGTAGAAGAGGAATAACTTTCACGTAGGGTCTCTTTAGCTTCCATGCAGTCTCTTTGATCGCTCGATCCAATGATTGCACTGATCCCAATAGTCACACCATAGTTCGCTCGATCCCTTTTCAGAGCTAAAATATATCAAATGTGCAACAAATTTATCAGCTGGAGCCCATATCGGTGCAGGATCTCATCAGAGAATGTCAATCAATGGATTCTTTTTCACCGATATGAGGGTTTCTTTTTCACTGAATCACAAGGTTTTTTTTTGCTTCTTGAAGGTCGAGTTACCAGGTCCGATCCACACAAATTCGCAAGTGGATGTGTTGGGTAGGTGCAACACTTAATAACTAAACACTGGACAGGTACAATATTGGGCGGATTTGTAACATTGGATGGATCTGAAATAAAAGTTTTAAGGCAACAAATTCCTTTGTCGTTTTTGTTTTTTCTTGCATACTAGGGATGTGTCTCGCGATTTCCAGAGGGATTTCTTCTCCAGAGGTACCTGATTCGATCCAAAGATTCAATTTGATGACCTTCTGCTAAATTCAGATGTGATTCACGATCCAATCCTTGATACAGACCTTGATATAGACCTTGATACAGACCTTGATACAGTCCTCAATACAAACCCGATCTGAAAAACTATAAAAACTATAGAATCTACATCTCTGAATTTAAATTTCCAGATTTATAAAATGATTTGAAGCAATGTTTACAAATGAGACCTTTTAATAAAATAACAATGGATCTATGAGATCTAAAGAACAAATGTAAGTGTACACTTTTATCTTCCCATATCTCTTAGATTTATAGAAAATAAAGCTGCAATTAATCAAATATACAAACTTGAAATTTGTAGATCTACAAGTTTACAATTTGTTGGCACAGGGGTAGACCCAGGGTTCAATGCTACAACAACGCGCCAACAAAACCCTAACTACCGACCCTTTCAAAAACACCTGTGAAGCAGATGAAGTCTCAACCGAGGTAGAAGCATGGGTGGTTGCGAGACTTAGGTGTCTGCAACCTTAACTGGGACATAGGTCTATGATTATATCGCTTACATAACACTTTAGCATTGATCATTCATCAATATTCAACCCTTATTATACTTCGCAGATAACACAGAGCATCGCAACATTCACTTAGATCTAAGGTATCTTAGTACTTAACAACAGTAAAATAGATCAAATCCAATAGATCAACACTGAGCATATTCATACATATCAGATCTACTATTCATACACATCTAATGAAGCACAAAGAATAAGTATATCCATCTAAATATATCAAAGAACTTTGCAAAAGCAGGAATAAACACATTAAGTCAAAGCACAAAGCATAAGACATAGATTTACGTGGTTCACCCCCACTATGGGGCTACGTCCACCAACTCTTCTTCTTTATTAGTGTATTCAATCAGTTACAAGCACGGAGCCACCAAAACCTATTGCGCATAGGACATAAGATCTACGCAGCTCGCTAGATCTTTCTTCCTTGCCTTACAACACAAATCCTTCTATATTTCCACATAGGGACTTGCATTAAGCTCTACAAGCCTATAGAATGCACAACACCTCGATCACACAGATCCCACTTGGCACGTAGCCTATATCACATATATACAACACTCTACTAGATGCCTAGATGTCTATTTATACATTTGCAAAAGTGGTCCTAAGCATGGGTGAACCCATGGGCTGACATCCCTTTCCCATTACATATTCCCAAAACCCAAAATGGGCCCAAAAGTGGGATGAGATCCCATGATCTCTGCTTCATCTAGTGCACCATCTTCACTAGGCTGTTGAAGTCCCAAAAATGGTCAATCAGGACTAAGATTATTCCAAAACTTGGTCAAGGGCCAACAGGCCCCCAACACTCACCTGTGACTCATCCCGAGTCACTCTGGTCTGAGAAATTTTGCTTCGAACGCCTCAAGCTTGGCTCAAGCTGCTTCGACCTGCTGTAGTGCTACTGCCTCTTGCTCAATGAACTCTTGGATGAGTGTGTCATTGACTGGTCCTTCTAGGCGCTATTTTGCTGCACCCACAACCTGTTCAAGTTCTACTCGGTTTTCAACTTCAGTGAATAGTTGACATGCCTTATCTTGCATTGGTTGAAGTCATTGAGAGGCTTCCATCACTTTACTATGAATCATGTGGATCTGTTTCTGGGCCACGCGTTTCTCTGGAAACCTCTTCATTCTTTCGACTGGCGACAAGGCCTTCAACTGTGCTTGTAACATATCTGCATGCTACTTTGCTTCTTGGAGTTGTGATTCCAATGCCTGCAAATCTGGGTTCTCCGTGAGGGTCTCATATGTCTGAGCGCTCCTGGAAGTCAACTTCTTTAATTCCAATTCAAGGGATTTCAATCTACCAACTGCGCTGCAGGAAGTTGCCTCTCTTAGGTCTCTTATATATTGAGGGGTCTCGGGCACAGTACGAAGTTCCAGATCTACGATGCATTGCTGAAGCTGTTGGATCACTCCTTCTAGTTGTGCCACATGTTGTGGAACCCATTCTTCTATCTCGACTTGGATGATTGTCACAGAGAGAAGTGCTCTGTTGACCAGTTCCTTTATCTTGAGTTGCTCTGTGAGCAACTGCTCCTTGCTCTGCTGTAGCTCTACTTTCTCTTCCTCCCACTTTGTTTGTAGGGCTAGTTTTTACCGCTCTACATTACTGCATTGTTCTAGCATATCTTCCTGTGCCTGCGTCAAATCCTGGGTGGCTTGCGCTGTCTCTTCTTGAGCTCATCAAAGGTGAACTTCAAATTTATCGACGATATGGTGCAACTGGGCTGGTTCATCTCCTGGTTCTTCTGTTCCAATTGTCAAGGGTGCAGTAGAAACTGCGCAGTTGGACTGTAGTTTCTGCTGCACTTCTTAAAGTTCACCCTTGATTCGACTGAATAGCTCCTCCTTCTTCACTTCTTTCCTTTCTGCGATATCCAGTGAAGCGTCATTCAATGCAGTGACTAAGAAGTCGAAGTCGTCTGGGGTGAGGGGAGTCTTAAATGTAGTCTTGGTGGATTTAACTTTCTTCCGAGACAAAGGCTTTGGTGGGGTAACCTTCCTTTTCTTGGATGGATCCTCCTCCTCTCTAGGTGGAGTAACTTTGCCTTTGTTTTGCTCGACTTCTGTGCCACCTAACTCTCCACCATCGTCTCCCTGCTCAAGTGATATCGAAGTCTTCACCGATGTGATATGGACATCTTGCACTTCGTCATATTTCTTTGTCTAGCTTGGTCCAGGTGTGTCCGACATAGTTTCAAGGCTATCCACATTGGACATGTCTGCGGGGTCTGCTGGAACAAGGAGGTCCTCCGACCATTCCTTGGTAATCTCTGTTGATTAAGGTTGGTTGTCATTGATGTCAACCCTTGAAGAAAGCCCCATAGAACAAAGGATTTGGTAATGGACCCAATATTATTTGATGTAAATATGACTCATTATTGTTTTTTCATGGTTGATAAGAAGTAGATATGGATGAACTCCAAAGTGGTCCCCTTATGGTGAAAGCCCTCACGGGAAGACGCTTTGTGGAGTAAG
>SNQJ01S0106214.1:37509-51365 GCA_010110895.2 Picea sitchensis | reverse complement strand
ATTGGATGATAATGCTTCATTGATATAACACTTGGATTATATGGTTAAAAGGGATTATATTGCTCTATTACTGATTCACCCCCCCTCTCAGTAATCCAACAATCTCCTCCAAGTCATCTTCTGTCAACTTGTAATATGACTGGAGCTGTTGTTTATGCTCATCAACGCGCACTGTAATATAGGTGAAGTGGCAGTCTGCGCTGAATTTTATCAAGGGTATAAACCTGTGAACTGTGTTCGGGGTGATGCGCGGTGTAGACAAGATTGCGATCTTCAACTGGTTGTAATAGGCGTGGAATATGACATTGGAATTCCACTGCTTGTTCATGTCGTTGGAGTACCATAGCGTACAAAAATTCGCGACCAGTGGTTTCAAGGGTTCGATATTCGGGAAAGTGGCGCCTTCTGGTAGCTCCCAAGTGATGAAAGTTATCATTATGAGAAGCCAAATAAAGTGGAACTCATACCCTTGGTCTTACGCTTCTTTGCAATCAAGCTCTAGTTGGTTTACAAGGTAATGTGCCCAGTTCATCTGTAGTCCCTCCACGCACTTTCCTGCGAGGTCAACTACGAATCCAGTCACTTGGGTTGGTTTGTTCTTGCGAACTAGCTTGCCCATGATCAATTGACAGGCAAGGCACACTGTGCCACTCTGGATAGAGCCTACCTTGTAGCCTTGCGTGCCCTTCTTGATATCTCCATAAGTTTCTTTAATCCTCTGTGCTAATGCTCGGTCTGAGGTATTTCCAGGGTAAAACTCCCATGGGTTAGGGCCTTGCATAATTAGCCCTGTGATCCGATTGATCAAGGTCGGATCCACAGTGATGCGACGGTTCAACCATAAGTATCCTCTGTGGTAGTAGGACAACAATAACTTGATGCATGCGTTGACTTCCTGGTGTCTGCCGAAGTGCGAGATCTTCATTACATTGAATAATGTGGACCATGTGAGGTTATGGGTCCATGATTGCGGGATAATATTGGAATTCTTGCCTTTGGTCTTGGTTAAGTACTTATGTGGGGCTAACATGCTGTAGGATTTACGATCTCCAAGGTTGAAGTCACTAAATTTCAGTGCTGCGAGCTTATCCTAGTCGAAACGAACTGTACGCACCCCTTTCGGAAGGTATGTGGTGATCGAAGTATACTCGAAGTCTCAAGGTACACTGTCACGATTGATGGCACCGCTCATAGGTGGTAGGTAGGCCGGTAGAATGCATGGAATAAGCTTGGAATTCGCGATGTCGTCTCTGTGCTTTGTCCGTTTCTCATCATTTGGTCGAGATGGACCGGCGTGAACACTGGAAGGAGAGGCATGCATTCCTCTTGTCGACAATGCTTGGATTTCTATAGATAACCCTCGCTCTGACATGACTCTCTCAGTCATTAAGTCAATCAAAACTTCTTCGATTATTTTCTCTGCAGCACTGAGCTTGTCCGACATACAGGCTCAGGGTCAATTAGATTGGCTGTGAACTGAATTCAGAGATTGCAATGAAGGGTATGGGAACAAGGCGATGATCATAGTGCAAAATAATCTCAGGCTTTGGGCTCAAATTCTCAGTTAGCAAAAGTATTCTCGGTGCGTGGTGTGACAGACTAAATAAGAAACTTAGCAATGGTCTCCTTGCAATGGGTATGAGGTGTCATTAACTCATGTTCTGTCCATTATGGCATGGTCTAATGGTCTAGTGGTGAACCATCAATGCTTTCCGACCCATTCAGAGTGGCAGTCGAATGGTTATATCAGCTTCCAACGACTATATTGCTTCGCCTCGACGAAGTGGCGTATATCGCTGGTCTGATTACTCGGCGAAGTTCAAATTCTATAAATTTTCCTTTTGAGAGGCTCCCTCTGGAATATTCTGTAGACTGTTGATCTTAACTCTCTTTTTACTTAGCTTCCTAGCCTTCTTTCCAGTGAGCTTCGTCTCGGTGATTCTCTTCCCATTCTGATTCTTATTTTCCTTGGACATAATCACTTTGTGCTGCTGAGATTCTCTCCTAAGACTCAGGGGTAATACTTCTTCTATATCTGAGACAAATACTTCAATCTTCTGTGAGTCCTATAATTCTCTTGCAACTTTGACATATGGGCTTCTAGTGTCAAATAACTTCGATTTGTTTTCCTATTCTTCAATCAACTGCGTGATTCTTCTAGTCATGAAATCTTTTAACTCTTGTTTCTGTTGTTCCAAAACTTCTTCTTCTTCCTTTCGTCTAGCTTGATCGTTATCAACCCAGGGATTTCCTAGAAACATGGTAAACAAGGCGCTGTCCTCAATAAATTTAATAATCTCAAAATCTGCTTCAGTCGAAGTTCCATTGGCATTCATAGATATGTGAGTGAGCTTTCCACATAGGGTTACTATTTTTTCTCTAAATAGCCCTATTCCTCTTAATGAAGGGATCATAGCAGGCCTTCCTATGGCTTCCCAAGTTCTCTCTGGCATAATGTTCACTTGTGTTTCTTCATCAAGAACACAGTCAATGTCGAAGTCTCCTATTCTTACCTTGATACATTCTTTTTATTTAAAGATCTCCAATAGCCTAACATGTTGGTGATCATTCAAGGTGTCTTTCATCTGTAGCAATACCTTCTCTGATTCCTTCTGGGGTTATACTATTTCTGGATCTGCATTAGGGTTTTCTTCATTCAGATTCATTCTTTCAAGCTTAGCAATCATTCTGGGGCAATCCAGCACTTCATGGTCCAAAGCTTTGCAACATAGGCAACTAGATATTCCACCAGGGCATTCCTTAGCAGGATGTCCCAGTCTTCTACAACTATAACAAAGGGTTAACCCTCTCTTTCATTTAAATGTTCCCCAACTTCTTCTGTACTGTGCACTAGGATCATGGTAGCTAGCCTGCAAAAAATTCTGTATAGGATCCTGCATCCATTTGTTAGTCCAAACATTCTTTCTATGCATAGGTATAACATATCTATCATTATGCTTATCAGATTTATTCATATCAAACTTTATTTCATCTATCAAAGCCCTAGTTTTCAATATAGGACATAATCTATCAAACACACCTAGATTCATGTTTTTAGAAACAAAAATTTCCACTTATCTTACTTCTACAGAGTACAAAACTTCCAGATCTAATTTTTTTTAACTATTCTTACATTTATTAGAGCACCAAGCTTACATATCTTACCTCTTTTCTACAGATCTGACCTCTTTTCTTCAGAAACTTCCACTTTTACTTTTCTTAGAGCACAAAGCGTTCATATCTTGCTTCTTTTCTTTAGATCTGGCCTTCTTTCTTTAGCACAGATATTTTCAGATCAAGTGGAATACTGTGCACTAGGGCACATATCCACACACAGAGCTTCCACAGTTTCAGGATGAATCTTTTCACAAAGCTTCTTCTTCCTCAGTTCCCAACAATCACAGTTTCGGTCTCGGAAACAGAACCATTTGTTGGCACAAGGGCATACCTGGGGTTCAACGCTACAACACCACACCAACAAAACCCTAACTACCGACCCTTTCGGCAACACCTGCGAAGCAAATGAAGTCTCACCCGAGGTAGAAGCAGGGGTGGTTGCGAGACTCAGGTGTCTGCAACCTTAGCTGGGACACATGTTTGTGATTATATCACTTACATAGCACTTTAGCATTGATCATTCATCGATATTCAACCCTTATTATACTTTGCAGATAGCATAGAGCATCACAACATTCACTTAGATCTAAGGTATCTTAGTACTTAGCAACAGTAAAATAGATCAGATCCAATAGATCAACACTAAGCATCTTCATACATATCAGATCTACTATTCATACACATCTAATGAAGCACAAAGCATAAGTATATCCATCTAAATATATCAAAGCACTTTGCAAAAGCAGGGATAAACACATTAAGTCAAAGCACAAAGAATAACACACAGATTTACGTGGTTCACCCCCACTATGGGGCTACGTCCACCAACTCTTCTTCTTTATTAGCGTCTTCAATTGGTTACAAGCACAGACCGACCAAAACCTACTACGCATAGGAAAAAAGATCTGCGCAACTCACTAGATCCTTCTTCCTTGACTTACATCACAAATCCTTCTATATTTCCACATAGGGACTTGCACTAAGCTTTGCAAGCCTATAGAATGCAGAGCACCTCGATCACACAGATCTCACTTGGAACGTATCCTATATCACATAGATACAACACTCTATTAGATGCCTAGATGTCTATTTATACATTTACAAAAGTGGTCCTAAGTGTGGGTGAACCCACGGGCCGACATCCCTTTCCCATTACATATTCCCAAAACCTAAAATGGGCCCAAAAGTGGGTTGAGATCCCGTGATATCTGCTTTGTCTGGTGCTCCATCTTTGACAGACTGTTGAAGTCCCAAAAAATGGTCAATCAGGACTAAGATTATTCCAAAACTTTGTCAAGGGCCAACACAATTAAAAAAAAAATGATTCAATCAATTATTGAAAAAATTGATTGCTGCAATCACAATAATTTGTTTTCTTATTTTAAAACAACAACAGATTACCTCAGTATCATTTCCCTTGAGTTTGAAGAGATACGTGTTGATGACAAGAAGTCTTCCTTTCTTCCTCAGTCCATCACCAATTATCTTCCATCAGAATTTCACCATGGAATAATGAGATGAAGGAAAATGAATTTGTCAGGGAAGTTATCCTAGATGGATAACANTTATTGAAAAAATTGATTGCTGCAATCACAATAATTTGTTTTCTTATTTTAAAACAACAACAGATTACCTCAGTATCATTTCCCTTGAGTTTGAAGAGATACGTGTTGATGACAAGAAGTCTTCCTTTCTTCCTCAGTCCATCACCAATTATCTTCCATCAGAATTTCACCATGGCTCTGATACCATGTTGACAAAGTGTCCTCAGCCACATAATTTTATTAATAAGGAAAAATGATTACAATCTGAAGTGAGAACTCATAATCTACTCCTTAACCTCACTTGAAGAAAGAGTTAGTTTATGTATCTCAACTCTAAACTAAAAACTAGGAGAACAACCAATCACATAATCACATGAGTATGATAGGTGTCCTTTACATAGAAGCTAGGTGTCCTTATCCTAACAATCTAGAATAAAATAATTTCTAAAAACATTTATACTAGAAAATACTTAGACTATATAACTTTATGATTATGAGGATAACAATTATCACTCCTTGAAACAAATGAAATATCGAAATCTATAAATAAATTTTCAATTATGTCCCATACCTCGTTCCTATGTTGCTTCAGTCTCTACTATTTTTTCTGATAAATATTTTTGACTTAATGAATGACTAACTCTGGATCTCCAAAAACTGTCAATTTATCAATCCCCATGTCTTTTTTAGCTCTTAATCCTAAGAACAAAGCTTCATATTCTGCAATGTTATTAGTAGTCTCAAATTCAAGTTTGTATGATAAATATACAACATCTTCAGAAGGATAAATAATCACAATCCTAGCACCAGATCCCTCTCTTGAACACGAGCCATCAATTTTTTTTTTCCAAATTGTATTCTCCATACCTTTTTCTTTCTTACAAATAAGCTTGTTATCATGATTTTCTAGTTCTGGAGCATTGTCATTGATATGTAAGATAGAGGAACCAATGTCATCATCAACTGCATAAATAGGGTGGTTTCTAGGATTATCATGGTCACTGACTATATACTGAAGCCAAACTTCTCTATATAACTTTCTATGTTCTCCTCCGAAGATATGAATTGCAGCATATGTTAATTCCATTTGTAGAGATCCTTCTACCTTCTTTTCCCAAGATCTAGAAATCAACATTCCAAACTTTTGTGGTATGTCAACAACTACAATATCCATGACAACACTTTTCATAGGAAGCTGAGACAATGTCACAAAAAATTCTTTAATAACCCCTAAACATTTGACTTGCTTAGAATCAAAAGAATAAATATCATGATAAGGTTTTGCAATGTCCAATCCCAATTCATCCATAAATTCCTTTGGACTTTCATTATGTGAATCTTCTAAATCCATGAGACAATTATGCAAAATTTTATCATGTATATTCAATGATATATAAAAAGGTAGCAAAGAATAAGATTTTTCCTCAATATGTGGGCCCATTGTAATAGTAGGCTTTTCATCCTGTAAATTTACTATATCTGAGGAGATGACAGATGTAGGGGGCTGCAATACCTTCAAAATAGAATCCTTAAAGGACCCATTCTTCATTAATTCTACCAAAGGGACAATAATTTTAATTTTACTTATCTCATGTTTCAAATTAAAAGGAACCAATTGTCTTTCTGTCTCCCTCACCTCTAGAACACCAGTCTTGATGACCTCTTGATCTGATTTATTTCATGTGTCTTTGCTTGGCCCCTGCTTAGCTGGAACATTTGTTTTCTTATTATGAGTTTGTGCATTGGGCTTTGGTGCATTTTTCCTAGGTCTTAAGTCATATCTCTTTTGAGGCTCGTTTTGAAAAATTTATTCCTCCTCTTTGTTCTCATCAAACTAATTCAATACCAAAGAGTCCTCATAATCATGTTGAGTTAAGTAAGTAGAAGGAAGCTCTATTTCATTAAAAATAACTACATGATTTCACTTAGTATCATCATTTTCATCAATTTCCTCAACAACATTATTCTAGAAAGGGGGGAAAATTCTTTGATCCTCATGATTTCTTCTTTCTCTTTGCAAGAGTTGAGGGGCATTGTTTGGTCTCATCTATTGATTTGGATTTATATTCCCAACATCCTAAGCATATCTTTTTGTTTGTTTTCCTTCCAATTTTGGTCTAGCTAATTCAAATGTTAGAGTTTTTAGCATTTTTGACATTTCTTCAATTTTTGGATCAGTTGCTGGAGCATTAGAAGAAGATGAAACATCCTCCGTTTGTTTCTTTCTATCTATATCATATTTGTTCTTAAGTTTTTCAGTTGCTGAAATTTTTGCTTCCACTTCAAAAATTGCCTCTTTCATAAGACTCAATGTAGTAGATCTTGTTTTTCTCAGCGACAAAGAAAACTTAGCATCAAATGCATTAGCAAAAGTGATTTTGGAATAAGTTTTAGTGGGTTTGATCTTAGTAGGGATTTTATTGTACATCTTGTTGAATATTTTAGTGAAATTTGACACAGACTCGCCATTTTTCCTCTTCAGGGCTCCAAACTCAGTAATATAGTACAAATAATATTTTTTATCTCCCCACTGTCTCATAAAGGTTTCAGCTAAAACATCAATGTCTGCAATAGAACCTGCAGGAAGAACTCTGAACCATTTTCTCACTTCTCCATATAGACTTTTCACAAACACCCTCATCCAAACATTTGAATGTTCTATGTGTTGACAAAGTTTCCTCAGACACGTAATTTTATTGATAAGGAAAAAGTGATTACAATCTGAAGTGAGAACTCATAATATACTCCTTAACATCACTTGAAGAAGGAGCTAGTTTATATAGCTCAACTCTAAACTAATATATAGGAGAAAAACCAATCACATAATCACATGAGTATGACAGGTGTCCTTTACATAGAAGCTAGGTGTCCTTATCCTAACAAAATAGAATAAACTAATTTCTAAAATCATTTATACTAGAAAATACTTAGACTATAGAAATTTAGGATTATGAGGCTAATAATCCCCCCTTTGATCCAAAAGTTCATTTTTACAAATACCAGGTTCATCTCTGAACTTAGTGAACTTTATTCTACCAAGAGGTTTGGTAAAAATATCTGAAGTTTGATCTTAAGATGGACAAAACTGAGGCTTGATGATGTCTTTGATGATGAGCGATCTGATGAAGTGGTACTTGGTGTCGACATGTTTAGCCTTTGAATGAAATAATGGATTCTTGGCCATATTTATTGCTGACTAACTGTCAATCAATAAGGTAGTCGGTGATTTTTGAGTTTCACCAAGATATTGTAAAATTCTGCATAGCCATACAATCTCACATGTTGCTTCCCAAGATGATATGTATTCTGCTTCTGCTAAAGAATTGGAAATTGTTGTCTGCTTTTTGCAATTCCAAGATACTGTTGCTGAACCCATATTCATTAAATAACTTGAAGTGGATGTTCTATCATCAATGTCACCTACAAAATCAACATCTGAATATCCAACAAGTGTAAATTTTTTGTTCCTTTTGTAGAGAAGACCAAAATCTTTTGTACCTTGAATGTATCTTAGTACCCTTTTTGCTGAATTCCAGTGAATTTCCCTTGGTTCTTGCATAAACCTTGAAAGTATATCGACTTAATATGAAAAATATGGTCGAGTATTTGTCAAATAAATGAGACTTCCATCCAATTTCCTGTACTTTGTACTATTTACCAATTCCTCCTCTTCAAATTTTGAAAGTTTCAATTTCTGCTCCATGGGGGTAAGAGAAGGTTTACAATCTTCCATGCCAAATTTCTTTAACAATTCAGTGGCATAATTAGTTTGAATAAGGAATATTTGGTTAGGATGTTGAGATAATTCAACTCCAAGATAATAATGAAGTTTCCCTAAATTAGTCATTTTGAACCCTGCTTTAAGTTCTTCCTTAACCTGTTTGATGTGTGTTTCATTATTTCCTGTTATGATTAAGTCATCAACATAGAGTACAAGTATCACCATGTTCTTATTTTGTATTCGAAAATACAATGTATCATCTGATTCACTTCACCGAAAACCCACCTTTCGTAGGTACTCATCCATTTTTGCATACCAATCTCAAGGAGCTTGTGTCAAACCATATAAATCCTTCACAAGTTTGCAAACTTTATGTTCTTGTCCTTTAGCTTCAAAACCTTGTGGTTGAGTCATGAAAATATCTTCCTTTAGATCTCCATTCAGGAAGGCACTTTTGACATCCATTTGATGTAATTTCCAACCATTATGTGCAACCAAATTGATAACCATTCTGACAGTATTCTATTTAGCTGTGGGTGAAAAAGTTTCTTCATAATCAGTTCCTTCCTATTGAGCAAAGCCATTAGAAACAAGTCTTTCTTTTTACTTGTCAATTTTACCATTGGGCTTGTACTTTACTCGATAAACCCATTTACAACTGATGGGATTAACATCATGTGGACAATCAATTAAGTTCCAAGTCCCATTTGCAAGTATTGAATCATATTCATTAATCATTTCTTCCTGTCATTATTTATTTCCAACTTCTTCAGCAAAAGAAGTAGGTTTAGTGGAAGCATGAGAAAAATTTTCTTCTGCTCTTGAAGATCCCCTAGTTCCCGTTTTGTTCATTTCATCTAAATGAACATCTTTGAGAAGTTGTTTGGCCCAATTGGGCTTCTTATGTTGAGGGGATTGAGGATCTGAATCACCATTATTGTTGAAAAGAGGATTTTCAAAAAATGAGGCTCTTATTTCATCTGAAATATCTGAGGTTGAAGAAGATTCTTTTGAATATTCTGTATCAGAAGAGTCTTTTGTCATTTCATTATCCGATGAATCAGAAGAAATATTTGATAAAGATATGTCTTTTGGAGAAATAGAGTATTTTTCAAACCAAAATGTTTCCTTTGACTTGTTCAACTTACCTTTATTCTTAGTGTTTTTATTCTCTAAACGACTAAGGAGATAATTAATCTCATCTAAAATGTTACTTTCAGTTTCATAAAAAATTGCATCTCTACTGCCAATGAATTTTCATCTAAAAGAAATATGTACCCTTTCTTTTCATCAGAGTATCCAATGAAGGTATACTTCATACTCCGATTTTCTAATTTGGTCCTCTTTTCCTTAGGGACCAAAATAAAACATGTTGAGCCCAAAACCCTAAGATGATTTACCTTGGGTTTAAAACCGTACCAATATTCATAAGGTGTTTTTCCATCTAAAGATGATGCAGGTGATTGATTTATGAGATAAACTGCAGTATGGACTTCTTGAACCCAATATTTTGTGCTCAACCCTTTAAACAACATCATAGATCTTTCCATGCCCATGAGAGTTATGTTCATCCTTTCAGTAACTCCATTCTGCTGTGGAGTATAGGAATTTGTCAAGTGCCTCTTAATTCCATTATTTTGACAATAATCATTGAATTCAGTTGAAGTGAATTCTCCTCCATTATCAGTTCTCAAAGAAGCAACCTTTTCTGTAGTTTCATTTTCAACCATGCGTTGAAAATATACAAACTTTTCAAAATATTCAGACTTTGCCTTTAAAAAGTACACCCATGTCATTCTAGTGTGGTCATCAATGAACAATATAAAGTATTGACATCCACCAAAAGAAGATTCCATTGGACCACATATATCACTGTGAATGAACTCCAAATACTTTGTTGCTCGCCATGAGCTGGTTGGAAAAGCTTCTTGCTTTTGCTTGACAAAAATACAAGCTTCACACTTGGAGTTTTCTTTCTTAAAAGTTGGCAAATCCTTTACCAAATATTGTGACTTAAGTTTCAAGAGACTATCAAAGTTTAAGTGACCAAATCGAAAATGCCATAATCTGAATGAAGATATTTTGGAATTCATTGTTGTTGCAACCTCTTCCTTTCTTTGGATGACTTTCCCATTCATTCTTAGTAACTTTCCATCTTCATATCCTGTCATTATTGTTTTCAAGTTATCCTTCTTTGAATTAATATTCACCAAACCATCTTGCATGATGATTTGATGTCCAACTTGTCTGATTGTGACTAAAGATAACAATTTTTTCTTAAAAGTTGGTACATACCAAACATTTGAAATCCATTTTTCACCAATTCCAGGGAGAAAGACTTTCACTGAACCTTTTCCTTGCGGTATATGAGTTGTATCATCAACTAAATAAATGGGATTTAGTTGAACATCTTTATAATTCCAAAAATAGTCTCTGCGATAAGTCAGATGTTGAGCATCCCATGTGTCCAATATCCAATCATTTTCAAATGAATCTACATGCTGAACTGCTGAAAAAACATATTCATATTGATCATCTTGGTAACCTTGATCCTCTACATATTGAGATGATTGTTGAGAATTTGAATTTGATGTCTTCTTAAACTCTGGAAATTGATCATTTCTTGTAAGACAATTTGATGCATAATGACCCATCTTCAAACATCTTTTACATTTGACTTGACTGAAATTTCTAGCTCTTCCTGACTGTGCATTATTATTGTGAGGATTACTTTGAAAATTTTGTTGATGAAAATTGTTACGACCTCTACCATGTTGACAAAGTGTCCTCTACCTAACACTATGTTGAAGTTATCTACAAAACTATAGTAAGATGCTAAATATTCCTCAGTAGTAACATCTCCCTCTCCATTGAATTTGGGAAAGTGTTTCATGTAATCTCCAGTTGGAAAAACATTCAAGTTCTGAGGTAAAACTAGGGGTGCATATCTAGCAACAATGATAGCATCTATTATGTTTACAACCATGGTTTGGACAACTGGGACTTGAAATTTAGGAGGAGATGATGGGAAATATGTAGAAGATGAAGATGGTTGAGGATGGTTTTGTTCAGACTTCAGAAATAATTCTATGGAAATAATATTATTAAAAATATGTATTTCAGGTTTAGCCTATTCAAATATGCTTAACTGAGGAATAATTGAGGCTAGGATCTATTCTATTTCCTCTTTTGTATACATAGGAATTTTTTTGAGGGATTTTGATGTAAAGAAAGAATCGTGATCGTCTTCGTCTTTAATAAGATAAGAAAAAGGGTTCAATTATGTCACTATTTTTTCACCCAATTGAATAGAAATTTGTTCTTCTACATGAACAATCTCATCTTGAACATTTTCTTCAATTATTTTTGGAGGAACAATTTTTTTCTGAAAAATTTTCATCAACTACTTTTGAAGGAACAACAATGGGTTTTTCTTCAAGAACAAGATTTGTTTCTTCAAAGGAAGGATTTCCTTTAGATGATGAATATTGACCCTAAGTAAATTGGAGTTTCCTCAACAGTCTCTCTGGATTTGATAGTGTTGGAACTGGATTGGGATATGGATTTGTTCTGGTTGTTCTTTTTCTTGAAAGTTAATATGGTGCTAAAGCTTTGGTAGGGTCAGACTTTGGTACTCTCATTTCTCTTTTAGGAGCAATAAATTCTATAATGGAGTCACCAGGTGAAAAGCATGCATTCAAAGTTCTATCTCTAACTCTTATTCACCATCAAGAGCTAGCTCTATTCAATGTGGTACACCCAGGGAAGGCACTTCTTTCCTCCGTCCCCGGAAACAATGCCAAAATATGTTATCCCTAAAGTCTGCACCAAACTTCTATGGCACAAAGATAGGGCACCTCTATTATTGCAATGATTGTTTTTGTTTGAATTATAAATCAAGTGGTTTGGATAGATTGGGATAGGTTGAAAGGTTATGGATCTGGTCATACACTTTCAAAAAAATGATACAAAACACTTCACTTAGTCAAGGGAATTCACACTGATAGGTTAGATAAATAAACAATTGAATGTAGAAGAAATATAGAGGAAACATAGAGCACAAGTTCACAATCTATTCATTTGTATTAAGAAAATTTTTAAGTTCAAAATTATATTTTAAAACCTGAAACAAAATACTTGAATGCAAATCCTCAAAAGAGGTAATTTAACAGTAAATTATTCACTGGAATTATCGCTGAACTAAGGAAAAATCAATGCTTTGCATAAATTTCAATTGCAATCAAATCATACATATAAATATCAAATACATAGATAAACAGTCTAACCATAGGGATGTTTGATTCCTTGAGTATAAAATATTGCAGGCTTTAATCTCTTTACAACTTTTCATATCTTCCCCTTCTTCTTAATCCAAAAAATCTTGAACCCCATTAACCTCTCTTTTGATCTTCTTTTATAGATGGAGAGTACATACAATTTTAGATCCTAGATCCCAAAACATCGGTTCAATTATGATTGTATATTGATATGCCCAACTATTATATATAAACTATATTCTACTTACATCGAATTTGGGAAGATAACAAAACCATGGATCCTAGGTGAAGATCCTCTATTTACAGATCACACCTTTGACTCCTAAATATATTCTTTGATCCTAACAAAATGTAATTCAAAATAACCATCTTAGAGAAAAAAATGTGGAAGAATTAATCTTTCGATCTCCAACTTGATTAGGTGTTCTATATTCATGGTATTCAAACCTGTTTACAAAATGAGCCTTCAAATTTCTTGTAGTGCCTTAACCGTCTTCAAAACAGGGGCACTGCAAAAATAACCGCCTTTCTGTTGCGCGAGTAAAAACTGATAAAACCTACACTTTTACAAAATTTCCAAACTTTCTTCATCCTTGGACATGATTTTGATGTTTGAATTTCTCCTGAAGCCACTTAGTTTTGAGCACTCCGCTAGTCCAATACAATTTCCTGCTCTTCTTCATTAACTTCTTGAAAAATTCACAGAGCTTGTTATTTTTTTCCACCAGCTTAATCATTCTCTTCTGTAACCTGGAGTTTTTCTTTTTAAGTTGTTTATTATGTTTCTTAAGATGATTTATGACTTTTCTTTTCTTACCAAATTTCTTCTTTTCCGGAGTTTCCCCTATTTCAAATTTTTCTTCCCATAAATCTTTTTCAGGAGTTGGCTTATGTAGATCAATGTAAGACCCGTGACCGTTGGTCATCTTCTCAAGCCGTTCAACATCTGTAAATTGCACCTCAATAGTGTTTTCTTATACTACTACAGGTGGAGGAGATAATGATTTCTCAACACTAAACCCTTGTAATTCAAGCATTAAAGGGATGAAATTTTGTTTCTATCTTGCTCTAGTATCCAATTCTCGAATTTCAGATATAGACGTGATCCAGGTGGATATCGGTGGCCACCCACCTTCTCCAACTGGCCCAAAACATGTTTCTGGCAATTTTGGTAATTTACTATTTTTAGCAGTTTTT